>JAWNMH010000320.1:0-20623 GCA_035044325.1 Drosophila nr. medialis 2 BK-2023a
GTCCACTAGCTGCGGAGGTGCCAGCGTCACCCAGTGGATCTGCCACGCCGATGGACAGCCGCTCACCGCCCACATCTCCAGAACCACTGCTAAATAAGTTGCATGTTTAACGTACACTAAACAAATAACTTGACATCTTTCATGATTCGCTTAGCAACGATTCGAAATGCCAGCAAGAAAACCGGCGGCAGCACGCGCAACAAGAAGGGCCACTCGCGTCCAAAACATCTCCCATGGCACCATTTTGGCCACGCAGCTGACGACGCGCTTTCATCCTGGCCTGAATGTATGTGATAAACACTGCTCGTGGTCAAACTTTGATTGAGAGAAATCGCTTTCTTAGGTTGGCTTCGGACGAAATGGCACTTTGTTTGCCATGGAGTATGGCAGAGTTATCGTTAGCTGTGAGCCCATCGATCCGAACTGGGATCACACCTGGATTCAGCGCAACTATGACGGCCGACAGGATCAAACTATTTACAAGAAATTTTCAATGTTATTCCAGAGACGCAGAATCAGCGCTTTCGGCTCGTCGAGGAAATCTAATTTGTTACAAATAAAATAAGCAAAAAATATATAATCGCCTTTCAATCGCATCGATTCGATTACATGTATATCGTTTCTTGCACTACATTTTAAACTTGACCGCCAGCATTAATTAATTAAAAAGCAACCACGTCAAAGTTCTCAAACTAGCAGAAAATATTTGTATACACAAATTGAGAATTAATAAAACTGGCAACAACAACGAGAAGTGCTGATAATTGTAGTATTTTGGTCAAATCTATCTAAATGCAGCTGCAATGCGATTCGATTTACTTCGACTACCAGTGCTGTAAAACTCTTAATCGCTTCTTTACAACTCACTTTTGCTTAATTTTTGCTGCAGCTGAGAGGTCATAAATTTGATGCTTCTTGTAAGTGAATACGCCATAATAAATCATAGATATATACTCTAAAGTATCAGGTAAACTCACAGGTATGTATATACATTAATAAATAGTAACCCATAAAATAATTATTTTATGTTTCAGCAAGGTTTACAATAAGTAATCCGCTACCTGTATGTATTTCACTCAGGAAAATTGGCCAATTTATAAAAGAAGTTACTGCATCCTTGAGCTATTCAGTCAGTTGTTGAGTGTGCTGGCATTAACATGGTATACAGTAAAAAATTGCAAAATCCTCGCAAGTGGAATTCGGAAGACAGCGAAAAGATTTTGAATTACATTCGAGAGCATCCCTTCGAGCAACCCAACGGTGTTATCTACTACAAGATGATGAACCGAGAACTGGGACTTACGCCAAATCATCAGGTGTTGCGCTGTAAGGTGAACCACATGTTATGCCGATACCGAAAGGCGCAAAATCTGATTTCTAAGAGGCGAGAGTTTCCCGTGAAAGAAGTGCAGAAAATCAGTCCCTGTTACAAACAGTTGCATGATCTCTTCAAGAACAAAAGCTTCGAGCGTCGAGGGAGCACATCATATGGAAATATCGGCAACATATCGTGTAGTCGACATACATCGGAAACTGTTGGGGCAATGGCATCTGACTTGACTGACAACATGTCCGAAAGCTTGTTAGCCTCAGACCGAGTTTTTGTTGAGTTGCCCACGTCAGCGCAAGCCACAGTTATTGCCGAAGTACGTCTTAAGCCATTCATAATCAAAGAAGAGTTAATCAGCGCTAATCAAGCAAAGAGTTCGCAGGCAGATGTGCTTGCTTCTAACAAACCAGGCGAGATATACGCGCCATATCCAGCTGAATCCGCCGATAACGTTGGATACGAGGAAATTGATATTGCTGTTTCCTCAACTGCTCCCAAGTCAACTGAAGTAGAGAAGCCGGAAGAAGCCGGACTGGTCGCAGATCCGGCGATAATTGATCCAGTAGAAAAGGCAACGTCCGAGCTCGACTTGAAATTAATGGAGCATCGACTGCGCGAAAGGGAATTGGAACTGAGACTCTATGAGATAGATTCAAACGAACGTTTGACGCGTCTTAAATTGGAATCCATGGAACGCATTGCAATGCGAAAACTAAATCTAAAATATGCTAAGAATTAATTATAATAAATGACTATAATATTATAACAGTTATCTAATGAATTTATCTTAATGCGAAAGGCAATTAAAAATGACAATGATCTTAAAATCAAAATTTATACATTTTGAGATTCAAACTGTTTGATTAACAGACCCTTAACATTGTGTTTTCAATGTATCCATCTAACGCCCGGGGCAGTATCAAAAGTATTTATAAATCCTTTTTGCATTTATTTAATCCACACAACCTCGAATCCAATCTCATATTGAGGCTGTTCTCCATCCCAGAGAATAATAAATCTTAATGTACTAAATTATGAAACAGTGTCTCGAAAATACTTGAAACAAGCTGAGCAGATGCCTATTATAAATTTTATTCATACAGTTGAACAATTGTTAACTGTGACTGGCGAAGCATAGATGCGTATCTGTTCCAGTAGAAGATCGTTGCCCATCGGTTGAGCATCAACCATATTTTTCAATAGTTGCATCAGATCTATGGTTACACCGGCGTCTCGTAAGGCAAACAGCTGGTTCAATGTGTTCACAAGTTGATCGGCCTGCGAGTCTAATCTACCGATTAGTGGACGAGTGGCAAACATGTTGGCAAGCACACGCACTCCATAGACGGTGTGCAGCTTGCCGCCGGGAGTGCTGAGATTCGTGTTCAAATTGGCCATGAAGTAATTTAACAAATGCGGAAAGTGTGGCGAGCACAAATCGTGATCCAACCCAACAACATCAAACTGAAATATGATAAACAAATAATAGTCGGCAGCGGGCTCGGTTGGTTGCTTCATGTGCAGGTGCCTAGCAATGTGATAGCGATCCTCAGTGGTAATAGATACGCAGCTTGTTTGGCAATTAAATACAAGCAAGTCCCAGCATCCTCCTGATAGGCGTCTAAGTCGCTTGAAGGTGTCGTGTACATTTTCCATAATTTTGTTGCCAATTGCATTTGAAGCAATGATTTTGCCGACTTGCTGCATGTGGCTATAATGTTGGCTAATGTCCAGAGAGAGCTGCGCTTCAAACGCGGCACCTGGCTGTTCAAAAGAGTCACAAGGTAGCCGCCCGGCATTATGGGTATCTTCTCACATACATGCGCATCGCCTAGGGAAAAGTTGCACAAGCATTCGGCAGCTTCAATCTGACGTTGCACATGGGTACCTGAAATGAGAAAGGGAATAAGAAGCAATTTGGGTTGGGTTCTCCTGGATCTTGCTTACCTGTAAGCTCTTTCATTATCACTTGGGTTGCGCCTTGAACCTCAGCAAAGGCGTTGATATTGTCGTTGCCCTGCAAGAAGGCGTGGCTCAGACGACACATGTCTTTGCTGTCGGCATGTTTTCGCCGTTTAATGCGACCCGCCATCCCCTGCACATCTTTAATTCCTAGATTTTCCAACTCCACAATTTCATCCTTGATTTGCCCCAAACCAAAGCGCAGCGCATCTGTTGTATTCGTGCGCAAATCTTTTCGCTGTTGTCGATCATACTCTCGTATCTTATGACGAAGTGCACTGTTGTTCATTTGTCCAGTGGTGCAGGCACTTCTGCTATTTCCATTATTTTTAAATAAACCAAGCCGGCATAAAATACACATCAACTGTTCTAGCTGTTGAGAAGATAAACATTATTCACTAATTACTAGAGCAGCACTGGCCACAGATTCATTGTGTAATTCAAGGCATTTGACCGGTAACTGCGTGTGGTCACACTGTTACCCAGTTGCATAAACATTTGATCGGGAGGCGAAGCAAATAGAAATGTCGATTAATATAATGCAAAAATTATACTTACAGTGTCTTAAGGCTGACCAACCACTGCTAAGTAAGTTGCATGTTTAACGTACACTTAACAAATAACTTGACATCTTTCATGATTCGCTTAGCAACGATTCGAAATGCCAGCAAGAAAACCGGCGGCAGCACGCGTAACAAGAAGGGCCACCCGCGCCCAAAACATCGTGGATGGCGAGTTCTTGACGACCACTACGTCTCCCATGGCACCATTTTGGCCACGCAGCTGACGACGCGCTTTCATCCTGGCCTGAATGTATGTGATAAACACTGCTCGTGGTCAAAATTTGATTGAGAGAAATCGCTTTCTTAGGTTGGCTTCGGACGAAATGGCACTTTGTTTGCCATGGAGCATGGCAGAGTTATCGTTAGCTGTGAGCCCATCGATCCGAACTGGGATCACACCTGGATTCAGCGCAACTATGCCGGCCGACAGGATCAAACTATTTACAAGAAATTTTTCAATGTTATCCCAGAGACGCAGCATCAGCGCTTTCGGCTCGTCGAGGAAATCTAATTTCTTACAAATAAAATAAGCAAACAATATATAATCACCTTTCAATCGCATCGATTCGATTACATATATATCGTTTCTTGCACTAGATTTAAAACTTGACAGCCAGCATTAATTAATTAAAAAGCAAACACGTCAAAGTTCTCAAACTAGCAGAAAATATTTGTATACACAAATTGAGAATTAATAAAACTGGCAACAACAACGAGAAGTGCTGATAATTGTAGTATTTTGGTCAAATCTATCTAAATGCAGCTGCAATGCGATTCGATTTACTTCGACTACCAGTGCTGTAAAACTCTTAATCGCTTCTTTACAACTCACTTTTGCTTAATTTTTGCTGCAGCTGAGAGGTCATAAATTTGATGCTTCTTGTAAGTGAATATGCCATAATAAATCATAGATATATACTCTAAAGTATCAGGTAAACTCACTGCAACATATCGTTTAGTCCAGATACAACGGAAACTGCTGGGGCAATGGCATCTGATTTGACTGACAACATGTCCGAAAGCTTGTTAGCCTCTGACCGAGTTTTTATTGAGTTGCCCACATCAGCGGAAGCCACAGTTACTGCCGAAGTACGTCTTAAGCCATTCATAATCAAAGAAGAGTTAATCAGCGCTAATCAAGCAAAGAGTTCGCAGGCAGATGAGCTTGCTTCTAACAAACCAGGCGAGATATACGCGCCATATCCAGCTGAATCCGCCGATAACGTTGGATACGAGGAAATTGATATTGCTGTTTCCTCAACTGCTCCCAAGTCAACTGAAGTAGAGAAGCCGGAAGAATCCGGACTGGTCGCAGATCCAGAGATAATTGATCCAGTAGAAAAGGCAACGTTCGAGCTCGACTTGAAATTAATGGAGCATCGACTGCGCGAAAGGGAATTGGAACTGAGACCTATGAGATAGATTCAAACGAACGTTTGACGCGTCTTAAATTGGAATCGATGGAACGCATTGCAATGCGAAAACTAAATCTTAAATATGCTAATAATTAATTATAATTAATGACTATAAAATTATAACAGTTACCTAATGAATTTATCTTAATGCGAAAGGCAATCAAAAATGACAATTTTAAAATCAAATTTATACATTTTGAGATTCAAACTGTTTGATTAACAGACCCTTAACATTGTGTTTGACATCAATGATGTGCATTACTATCGATACTTTCCATAAGTGTGCCATCGACTGTTTGATAACTCAATTACCGCCTGACGCACACGTGCACAGCACAGTTTATTTGTTTTCTCTCGAAATAAGAAAAGTAAATTAAACGAAAATAATATTATAATGGCCGATGTTGCAGAAAGTACAAGTGCTGATGTTATCGCCGATGTGAAACAAGTGGGAAAAGTTGAAGATTCCAACGCAGCCGGCAAAAACGGAGATGCCGAGAAAGAAGAAGATGACAAATCGGCGGCACCCGCAGCCGAGGAGAACAGCAAAGAAGAGCGCGCAATCATTCGACAGGTGGAGTACTATTTCGGCGATGCCAATCTGCATCGCGACAAGTTCCTCAGTGAACAGATCACAAAGAACGAGGGAGGTTGGGTGCCGCTCTCCGTGCTGGTCAAATTTAAACGTTTGGCAGCGCTCACCACAGACTTCGATGAGATCGTCAATGCACTAAACAAATCGAGCGAGGGTCTGGTGGAGATCAGCGAGGACAAGCAGAGCTTCCGTCGTCACACCGAACGTCCCATACCCGAACACAATGAGGATCGTCGCAAGGAGATTCAGGAGCGCACCGCCTACGCGAAGGGTTCCCATTGGATTCACAAATGACCGAAATTCTCGATTTCGTCAGCCCCTACGAAAAGGTGGTTAATGTAACGATGCGCAAACATTATGACAAACCCACTAAGTCGTACAAATTCAAGGGCAGCATTTTCATCACATTCGAGAAGAAGGAACAGGCTAAGGAATTCCTTGCCAAGGACAAGATTGTCTACAAGGAGCGCGAGCTGCTGCGCAAGTGGCAAGATGATTATTTGAAAGAGAAACAAGAGGAATACCAGAAGAAGAACGAGAAGCGCAAACTGAAGAAGGAGGCTAAAGCTCAGCCAGAAATTGATCTGCCCAAGAATGCAATTGTTGTGTTCGAGGGTGCTCCCGATACCGTTACACGTGAGGAGATACGCGAAGCCTTCGAAAAGGTCAAGGACTTTGACATTGCCTACATTGAGTTCAACAAAGGCGACACTAAGGGCTCGGTTCGTCTCACAGAGGCGGATGCCGCCGAGAAATACATTGCCAAAGTGGAGGATGCCAAGGTAATCCATCTCAATCACATTTACAACTGCCCCCGTTTCGATTATTGATTCCATTCTTTTTTACAGCTTAAGTTCAACGATGAAGTCTCCCTAACCCTGAGAAAGGCCAACGATGAGGAGGAGAAAGAGTTCCTGGACAAGGCTATCGAATTCATGAAGAAGCGCCGCGACTTCTCACGTAGCAAGAACAACAAGCGCTTTGGTCGGAAGCGTCACGGCGGACACGACAATCGGAGCCACAACAAGAAGCAGCGGTCAAATCTTTGCTAGACTCCATATATGCAAACGAAAAATGTTAGTTCTAGTTGTTAGCTTTAAGCAAGTCGATTTTGTGACATCCAATTGCTACTATATTACTAGATTGATTTCCAGTAACATTAAGCATAAGTCTGAGATCCAAATGTCTCGTGAGAAATATGTAGAGTTTACATAATATGAGAGGACCTCTTATTTATTTTATTTACTGAACATTTTTTGTTTTCATTGCTTAACGAAATTAAAAAAAAAAACAGTTTGTAATCAACAATGCTAAATTCATCGTTCTTAGTCGTGCAAATAACTGGTGCAGCAATGG
Source organism: Drosophila nr. medialis 2 BK-2023a (assembly GCA_035044325.1). NCBI lineage: Eukaryota > Metazoa > Arthropoda > Insecta > Diptera > Drosophilidae > Drosophila > Drosophila nr. medialis 2 BK-2023a. The sequence continues at coordinate 7,222 of JAWNMH010000320.1, forward strand.
TTGTGGAGTGATTGAGCAGCACCATCGCTGGACCAAATAACAAAAATGTTTAATTATCAATTCAAATAATATGTTTTTCATGAGCATGAGCCACCTAGACATTGAAGCCACTTCAAGGATGTAATTGAGCTGAAATGTATTCTCCAAGAAAATAGTTTTGTAACTTTAATATGTACATTTAATACATATTTAAATTTACCTTTAGCGTATAGATTTTAAAAACTTACGAACCATCAAGAATAAATAACCTGCATGTAAAATAACGTGTTTTTGGTATATGTCCAACGAACAAAACGAAATTATCGAACGGAAATATATTTCCTTTTAGTAGTTTTTATTTGTGTGTGTGTTGTTTTGTTGTTGTTAAATGATCGCAATATCAATATACATACATATAATTCAACTTAAAAACAGTAAAAACTAATATAAACTTCATAGATTACAAATATTAAATGCATTTACAAATTACAATACGCAAAAAAAGAAACATAAAATTTTCAAAATTTGTTTTTTTCTTCTTGAAATTTAGCTATTTTATAATTGCAATTAGGTGTAAAATTATATTTAGATTTAAGCTAGTCACAATTTATAATTATTTATAGATAGTTTTGTACGGAATATGAGAATAGTATAAATCGTGTTTAGGAGTCGGGATACTTAAATGAAAGAAACAAAAAAAAACAAAACAATACGAACTGTTTCGAGTTTTCCACATGAAAAACGAAACAAAAAGGATACAGATCTGTGCAAGCACATAATTCACATTTTTTTCTTCATAATTTTGTCTATTAGCAACTTAAGGATTCAATCGTTGCGGCTCATGCGAAATCGAAGGCATAAGCTGTGGAGTGCTTTGGATTTGAATAAGTATCATAAACTATATGTATATATAATTATATCTGCTAATGTAGTAATATTTTGTTGCATTATATTGTATATTGTATTGTTCGGGTGTTTTTGTCTAGGTTTGTCATACGAAGATACGAGTTATACGAGACTTAATCAACATTTATACATCAAAGAAACAATTACAAACAACGACATCGTAAGCTTAACGCTTATCGCACGGTTTATCTTTACTTATATGTATATATATCTTTATATGTGTGTGTATATGTGTATGTGTAGTATCGGTATAGTACGCATGTATGAACTCTGCACGGGCAGACTGCGTGGTCCCTCCATGCTGCGCGACATGACGTTGTTGTAGTGCTGCTGATGCTTCTGCCGGTACTGTTGCACACCAGACGGTCGCATCGCCACCGAGTAAGAGGCGGACATAGATGCCTGATCGTGCAACGCCTCCACGGCCTGGCCAGTTGCAGCGGCTGCAGCGCCGGCCGCTGAGCCAGGGCCAACACTGATGCCCGGCGTGCTCATGTTTGATCTTTGGTGCTTGGGTGATGAGGGTGCACTGCCCACAGTGCTGCGAGTCGTGTGTGTGCGGTTGTGTGTCTGTGAGTACATTTCCATAACCAGCATCAATAGTCATCAGAATGCTCCCACACCAACTGTCTTCCAACCAACCAAGCATTTATATATATCATCTTTATATTCCTCAAGTCGGTTCTCATTTGTTCTTAGTGCGTTTGGCAAAATATAATACATTTGATTTTATCAAAATCATAAAAATAAACCCAAATTAATCAGCGAATAGACCATAATTAAACAAACGATCAAATACCTTCGCAGAAGTACATTTTTTTTAGGGGGGAAGGGCGGAAAAAGTAAGAAATAAAAAATGTATAAATTAAAATTAAAATAAACAAAAGCCGCATCATATATATATAAAAGCATAAATATTGCATTTCAGAAGTGTGCCACAAAGTACGGAGGTACGAAGTTTGTTAACATCAGTAAGAGAACTCTGATTAAAAGATCGAAACGAATTTGAAATCGTTTGAAATTGAGCAGGTATAGTAGAGCAGATTACTCAACTGAAATTCGAATGAAAAACTTGTTTTATTGCCCTTCAATTATCCATCGACAAATTTAAAGAGGTCGCAACTAAATGAACTCAAATAACAGCAAATATTATTAATAGGAGATCATTTCGCACCATGAACAAGCAAGTTATATACCTTAATTGAGATGCCTCAAACTGATTAAGAAATCTTTTATTTCATTTATACTTAGTTCAGGGCTTCAAGTTATCTGTCTTCAAATTGAATGCTGTTATTTTTGTGATGTGATCAGTCTGAAGTAGACCTTGACTTGTATTTCTCAATACTTAAATACAAAAAGAAAAAAGTTTATAATAAAAAGTTAAGTTAAAATAAAGGTTAACGAAAAATCGCAGTTGAAAACTTCTTGGGTTGCAGAGAACTTGTTCCTTCATACATTGTGCACATTATATATACAGTGGCGGACAGCTCAACTAGACCATGGTCAAAGAAATAACGTAATTGCCTGCCAAAAGCTAACCATTCATTATTTTTCAAAAATTCCAAAGGCCGATGGTAGGTATATTTATTAACCACCAAAATCAATATATGACCCCAATAAACTGGGGTTTCCCCTCCTGCTAGGTAGGATTATAAAAATGTAGCATACTTTCAGGTATAATTTTTCATGTCTATCAGTCTAAACAAAATAATATATTTGGCGTATAATAACTTAAATAAGGATGTTAATACTTAGTTAAGCGTTTTCTTCCGCTTGTGCAATGCTCGTAAAAGTGCTTGGAAAATTAACCCAAAGAGCATGTTTCATGATTCGAGTAGTCCATATGGGGTCAACGGGTTATTTGCGATTACTGTGTAGCACACATATGGCATCTTTTGTGAATACAAATTTTAGTTTTTGCACATGACTGGAGGAGGAATTATGTCGAACGAAAAGATTTGAAAAACCTGTTGTAAATCAAGCAAGACAATTTGTTCTGATCCCTCAATCGAAATCTATATGCTGATCCTATCTTAATGACAAGGCAATGCCAATAAGCAACTGTGCAGGAGGACTTGCCAGGATATATACTCGTATGCCCCTATATTAAGTTAGATTTTAGATAAGTAATTCTCAATTTATGTAAGCCTGAATTTAATAACTGTTGTTATTTTCTTGTTGCAAGCCGCTTTAATAGCCTCGACTTGAGTGTGTTGTTCCTTAAATGCACGGGCTAACCTCGAAATCAACTCCAACTTCCACCCACTCACCCACCCGCTTTTTCCAGTCAACTGGGCCGAAATTGAAACCAGATCAAAATAATACTGCTACCTTTTGATGGCCTGACAGCCTGACGCGGCTTGGGTGTTGGCGGATTGACAGCGGTTGCCGATGCAGCACGCGGTGCAGCACGTGGCGTTGGCTGTGGCTGTGAATGCAACTGCAACTGCGACTGCGATTGCGATTGTGACTGGGATTGGGAGTGTGTTGCAATTTTGTCAGTTTCCGTTTCTGTGCCGCAATAGAGCGACGCATCGCTGGCAACATCAACGATATCCGCGTTGCGTACAATGTGATGCGATTTGAAGACGGTGGCGGCCGTTGAGCGCTTGGCACTGGGCGTCGTTTGTTTGGCATCCATTTGTGCAGTGAGTGTTTATTCTTTTGGCTAAGAAAGTTGTTGGCTTCAACTTAGCATTGCATGCCGTGTGCAACACTTGCAACACTTCTGCCCCCTCTCCGTGCTGCTGCTGCTGTCTGGCTCTATCGGAGTTGTTGCTCCAGTTTCACTTTGCACACACACACATACACACAAACACACACACAAACACAACACTTGAGAATCACTTTTGTTGTTCCTCCTCCTCTCTCTCACACTCTCTTAGATTTGCTTGAATTTCCTTTTTCACTCATTCACGGTTGCATTCGGGCTATCGATCCGACAGGCACCCCACTAGAGTAGGGCTGACAGTTGTTGTTGTTCCATTTTTGAGGGTGTGTGTGTGTGTTTGAATGTGCATCATCTGTCTGATTAATTGACTGAGTCACTAACTGTCGGAAGTTTTGGCAGCACTGCGCGTTTTCACTATTCTGGTATCGGGCATTTTCATTTAAACATATTAATCAGACCGTTTTCATTTTCAGTAGCGCCACGCGTCGCCCGCTGTCAACAGCCAGCCGACAACAACACCGTAGCGACACCGCAGAAGTTTAACACGAAACTGTCTACGGTTTCTCAGCCACGCATTTGCTCAAGCTCAAAAAGCTTTATGTGCTAAGCGCATGCGTCAACTAAAGAGAGAGAAGAGAACGAGTGTCACGGATTATACCAAGAGAGAGAAAGAGCGAGCACAGGCTTTGTTTTGTTTTGACATTTAACATATAAAAGCGGCTATATTACAACCGTTGTTACGTCATTAGTTACGATGGCCAGGCGGCTTTTGATGACGTATGCGTTTTAAGGGAGACGCACACAAACAGCACAGCTGAAGATAAATGCGTGGAGTTCTTCGATAGATTATTATGAATGTTTTCAATTTGCTAATGAAATTAAATGAGCGCCTTAGCAACCTTTGAATCTATTTTTAAGCAGCAATTTATTTTTAACGGTAACATTTGAGCATTCTTATCAGCGTTTAGTAGTGCCGAAAAGACTTGAAGCTTGAATATTAATTGATTTCTTTTATATCTGCATACCCTGTGTGACGATTAAGAGTCCTTGAGCTGAGATAGACTCAAAATACTACTACTCCGATGGTCAATCGGAAATATAACCGACTCGATTCTTAGACATAAGAGCGCTACTTGGAGACTTACTGAAAACATCCCTAAAAATATTGCAGTCTAACAAAAATTGATGCCTGCTTTTAGGCTGGTAGATAAAAGTGTACATTTTTATGGCAGCACACGTGGGTATGCTATGCAAACGGTTCGCTCAGTTCAAACACATCTCGAATTGAGCAACTGCAACACGCGCTTGTCTACGTCGAATGCTGCACGCCTGCTTATCTGTCTGTGCGTCTGTCTTGTGAATAAACGAACGAATGCAGCGGATTGCAGAGCCCAACAAACAAACAAAGCTCAAAGCAGACAAACAAATATAGCGCCGGTGCCGAAGACCAGAGTCAGAGACAGAGTCGTTGTCATCATCTCCATCACTGTCGTTGTTGTTTTTGTTGTTATTGCTGTTGTTGTCATCGTCTTTGAGGTTGTCGTGTTGCCCTGGCTGCTACTGCTGCTGCTTCTTCATCTTCGACGACGACGTCGTCGCGCTATCTTTGTGTGTCACAATTTTGCACGCTTCCTTCAGCAGAGGCGATTGGAAAATGTTGCTGATCTATGCTGGCATGCGCATGCCAGCAACGGCAATTGGTCAAGCAAACACAAACACAGACAGCAAGGCTGGCAGATATTCAGGCAGGCAGAAAGACAGTGGGAGAAAGGAGGGAATAGAGTTAGACAGGGGCGGACAATGGGACATCGCCGACAAGTGCAGTGAAAACTTTTCGTGGCTAACAAGTTTTTTCCATCTTTTTTTGTTGAGCAGAAGACCAAGAGAGCAGGCAGACAGATAGATAGACAGACAGACAGAATAACCACAACATGTGTAAGACAACAATTTATGAGCGGTTGGCGTTTAAGATTTTGAGAAACGTTGATGACAACACAAGCGAAAATGACAAACACACCTACCAAATATGGTGAAAACGCGCTCTTTGATCAAAAGCACAAAAAAAATGTCTGTCAAGCCGGTTTCGTTTTCAAAATGTTCAAAAATAACAGTTTGACTGAATTTAGTTTATGTAAATAGTCGAGGAGTTTCTGATAAGCATGAAAGTAAATATTTAATTTTAAAAGTGTTATCTTTATACAAACTAAAATCTGACATCGGCAACCTTTTGTCATACTTTCTTCCGGAATCCAGATATTAATTTATTTGCGCATTCCAATTTAGAAATTTACAGCTTATAGTTAAGTTAAAACTTTTCTCCCTCATTTAATTGATTGTAAGTTGGATGAATTAAATAATAACAATGTAGCCAGTATCTCTTGATAATGTTGCTTAAGTCCCAAATTCTGTCCGTTTAATTTTATTTATAATTACTTATGTGATAAAATTAAACGGAATTCGCACTTACATTTTTCCTTTAGATGTGGCTCTTCTGGCATCGGTGTTTGCTTCAGCTCCTTGCCCTGACGTATGGACTCCATAAGCTGCTCCCTGGGTGAAGGCGTACACTTGAGTGGTGGGCCCAACTGACGTTCCGAGGCCTAAACATAAAGAAAGTAATAAATATTCGTAATGAAAAATGGTAATAAATAATGGTAAATAATAGTCAATAGAGACGTTGGGTATTCGTTTTGGTTTTTGAAGTGGGCATGGGAATTGGGAACGCAACACACACCTTCTTTAATGGCGGCCGTGACCTGATGAACTCCAAGATCATCGCATGGGCATCCTTCTTGACACGCGGCGGTATATCGCCATTCACCATCACCTTGCGCAATTGGTACTTTCTGCGGTCGATAAAATTAAACTAGAATTTGCCAGTCTTCTTAGACATGCAACAAAATGAATGACTACTGCATATTGGAATCATATTCAGTCTGTGCAACGTACTTGCAGCGTTCTCCACAGTTCCAGTTCGTGCTAGTTAGCCAGAAAATGAGAGATAGAGCGAGAGAGAGAGAGAGAGATATAGAGAGAAAGGAAGACAGACAGAAGAAGAGGTTTAGGTTAGGAAATTGCATTCGCCGCTCACTTTAATCAGCAGCGCACAGCGGGTTTTAGCTACTTGGTTGGCTTGCCGCTTTTCACTTTTCCCGCCGAATGCGAATGCATATATTATTAATTAATTTAGCCATAATTTAGACACGCTGTGATCAAGTCAAGTGATTCAAGACCAATCGCTGCTCATTAAATGCACACACATACACACAGACACATACACACACGGCACTTCAGTTGTGGCAATTGCATTTGGCGGGTTAACAGTGCGTGTGAATAATGTGTGATGACAGGAAGCGAATTTAGCACACAATGGTAAGCATTTTCACTTTTCATGGCGGTATCGCCGTCGTCACTTTTCCTGTTCCTGTCAACGGCTGCATCAATTTGCGGCTATAAATTTTCGAGGCAGCTCATTAAACATGCAAAATATGCAAAAGGAAAGGAGCGGGAGGCAGGTCTGCTAATTTTCACCCACAAAGCTGCCAGGCAGCGGAGCCGATTGTTTTTTCTTTGACACAATCGCATAATCGACACAAGACAAAAAATAACAAAAAAAATACAAGCAACCGTCGACAAATGCTGCATTCAGCAAAGTTGTAGCTGTTGCGCTTCAATAAATGCAACAACAATAGCAAATAGCAACACCAGCAACATCTGCGCATCATGGGCAACGTGTGGCAGCAGCTTCCGGAAGCGCTTGCAACAGTTTGTTGTTAACCTGCCAAGTTGCATGAAATATCGCACACGTGCGTATCGCTTGCCAAATTCAATTTTTTGTTTTTGGGTTGGAAGTTTTCAGCAGCATCATCAACGAATATTAGCATAAAAACACCAGCTCTTTGACGATAATGATGATGATTATCATTATCATTATCATTGTATGCAGCAGAGCGAAACAGATGTAGGGTTGTGTCTAGGAAAATGCAGTTTATGTTGATATGCTCGATAGCATCGCCTAAGAGGTGAAAGAGATAACTAAAATACGCACCAGAAAAAAAGGGCGAATATTTAAGTTTAAGTGTTTGGGGCAGAACGCTTTCAAATTATTGCTACTTGAAATATTTTTCAACTATCAAGCGGTATGATTGTATTAATTCAATACAACGAATTAGCATATTAACACAATACTCAAGTGTTTCAAAAGCTTAGCGTTATGTATAAATCTTTTGTTTTCTTTAAATCTTTCGGCTTGACAAGTGTTTCATGAGTTTTTGCTTAACCGGCGAATTATTATTTCTAATAAAAAATATCGCCTTCCTTCAAACTTAACGCAATTAACCTAATTAAGCCCGTTTTGGGATCTCATGTGCTTTCAAAGCTTGTAGTAGATGGTTGCACATAGCATAGAGCTTACCGTATGCTTTGTAGTCAGTTAGGCGAGCTTTAAGCTTTACGTGCTATCACAGCATTCCTGACCCAATAACACGTAGTCGCTCCCCAAAGAAAACAATGCCAGCTAACAAGAATTGAGCAGCAGAGTTGGGTTACCCCATTTAAGCAACTCTTGCAACTACAACAAGTTCATCAAACCATGAAGCTTAACAACAAAAAAAATAATCAAGAAACACACAAAAGAATTTCAGCAATTCCAGCAGCATAAAACTATTTTCAAAATCAGGGCAACAACCAAAAAGAGCCAAGCATATCCGAAACAGTTTCTTTAAGTCTGCATATTGCGTGGGTTCGACGTTCCGGTCTGAACGAGCAGAGGGTGCAACGGGGAGAGAGAACGGGTAGAGACTTTTCATTGTGTGACATTTTGAAGGCTGCTCGGCTTCCGAGAATTTGATAAAACGCTGACTGTAAAGAGTAGCTGCAGTTCTAACAAAAAAAGAAAAACAAAAATTAAGCCCCAACCAAGTTAAAAACTTGGCATATGAATGAATAGACAGGTGGCGACTGGAGATACTATATATAGGTGCAAACCTTATCAACTCAATGGGTACAAACGGTAAGTCAGTCATTTGCTTTGCCTGATAACAGTCGGTTTTTTAATCAAACTTTACAATTGTTAGGAGTTGCATAAATATATATATACATATAAATATGTAGATATCGTTAGCGGCGGTTGCTCCAAAATATATAAATTTGCAGTTACCATTTTATTGGGTCTATGAATGGAAAGTAAATACTAAATATAAACATATTTGCTAAACAAGTCATGGGCATTAATAGACGAATTTTGTTACTGTTTCTGTTATTACTTTGTGTGGTTTTTAATCAGCGCTTTCCAAACAATGCAAATTTTGTTTATTTAATTACGAATATGGCGCTGATACGGGCATGAGTTAGGACGGATTTTATTTAAGATATATGATATTTGAGGCGCATAGAGTGTAGCGCACGCGAAGCTATTTTTTTGCGGCTTTTCTTTCCTGTTTTACCAACATGCAAAATATAGTGTGGGGCGTGTGCCCAAGGTAACTTGTCAGTTGGGGCATAATAGGATATTGGATACGCTGTTGCCCAGGTGTATTTATAGAATAGAAATACTAAGATAACCGCATATTGATTATGTCTCATTTATTTTACTTCGTCTAAGCGATCTTTTTCAACCACTTATAAGTCAGTTTCTTTATTCTTTGCAAATTATCATTCAATATGGCTTATGTCCATATGGAACGTTAGCGGCCTCATAGAAGCCAAAAACCTTCGCTATTAAACCAACACAAACTCACCGTAGATTGTCCGATTTTTCGTACATGTTTTTGTTTGTGTTGGTTTTTTTGGCTTGCGTGTTTGACCAATTTACGTGTGTGTCTGAATAAGCTTGGAGTTCCAAATGGCAACCACAAGCGAATTCCTTAGACGGCCTCGATTTTTTTTTTAATTTAAAGGTCACACACTAAAAGACGAATACTCAAATATGAATATGAATCGAAATACTTGGCGCTAATGTGTCGCACATTAAATATATCTCAGCCACACGGTTGAACTCATTAGGATAATGGGAGACGGGAAACCGCTGCTAGTCGATTATTAAAATTAAAAGTGAATTTCGTGAAATGCTTTACTTTTTTTTCTTTTCACATATATATTATTTTTTCTCTTTTACTTGGCACCGTTGAGGTTGAGGCGGAAGGCACCCCACCAGCCATAAGATAAAAAAGCCGAAACTTCGCGCGTGATCTGCTATGATAATGTTAATGATAATGATGATGTGGGCCTTCTGGTGGATTGGAGGTGCGCCAAAATAGCAGCCAAAATACAGTCGGTCGTCATTCGCCATGCAGCCCTCTTTAAACACCATTAGTGTGTTTTTTGTAATATATGATTGCATAACATATCGAATATACGAAGTAACATATGGGAAACTTGACTTACCCAGTCGTTGAAGCCCAGCTTCGTCAGCTCATGCTGTGTGCTTTGAGATGATTCTGATGCCTTAATTAATTTTGCTGTATCTAAAATGGAAGTTGTATTTAGAGATATAGGTAGGAGAGCTGTTTGTCATTACGAACTTTACCTTTATTTAGGACTTCCTGCAAAAATGTGCGCAGCTCTATTGTTTCCGTTACCAAGGCGCGACAAACGGCTTTGTAATGGTTCTCTGGTAATGCGGGCTTTATGTGATTTCTGCAGGTCTGTAATTGAAACATTAAAGTTGCATTGTAATGAAATGTACACAATTAATAATAATACAAAATTGGCAGTCGTGATATTATGAATATTTCAGATATCTCAATTAGGTAAGATATCTACCAATCTAACTAACTGTAAGCTGCATAAACTGCCTGTCTTTCTGAAGTCAGTTCCAGTTGCTATCAGCTTTAACTTCTGTACATTATAACTTGTTCTTCCATCTATTTATTCATCTACTTATCATCCACGGTAAACTTTCAGAAGGTGCAGCTAGTTTTCTAATTACCTATCCAGCTGGGCTAACAACGCTCCTAGATATGTAACCATATTTTGCTATCGATAAACCCTGCTGCTTATTGCATATGTACATATGCTAAATTTAAGCCAGATGCACTTGGCACTTTTTCATTTGGTCAGCTGCAACTGGCGCAAATGTGTCAGAAAAGTCAGGCAAGTGGAAAATATTGCATGCCACCGAAGCGGGTTTCCCCGCCTCTGTGTTTTTCCTTGCCCCATGTTGCCGGACTGTAATGTGTCAATTCCATAAAGTGGCTCATTAGAGAGGGAAGAACACACCGCTGCCAGGTGGGGCAGCTACCGCTGTAATCAATGCATGTGATGAGCAAATGCGCATTGGGTTGGAACAAAGCCAGGTCTATTATGATAGCCGGTTGCTCAATCAGCAATGCAATGCTGTTTATCACACGCCTCAATGCCAAATTGCCAAATGATCGTGATCTTTTGGTTATGGATTGGACTTGCGACTTGGATGCGGATGCAGCGCAACGTGAATTCCTACAACGCATTTAGCTGTGAAATCAAGTGCAGAGCGATTTCCTATTACGAAATGGCCACAACTTGATGGCTATTCGGTTATTTAATATCTGCCAGCGCTGCCGCAATATTAAAATTGCTGCCTAGTTGCGATCTGATCTGGTCTGGTCTGGTCGGGCCTGGGTAATGATAATCTAGAACCCGGGCAATTGAGCCGACCAACAGAGCGCTTGTTGTTTTGCGGTTAGCCGCGATATAGATACAGCTACAACTATAGCAATACAGATACAGATACAGATCCAGATACAGAATCAACTGCACATGCAGAACCACATACAAACGGGCAACAAGTATCTGAGAGTGCGCCTCACTTGGTTAACTGTATGTGCAACTGCTGTTGCTCTTGCTGTTGCGTCTATGCAACGTGCGCCAAACAAGTTTTCCCACACTGCCACCAACTGCATAACCATCTCTCGTATATTTGCATACATGTTTATATATGCCAAATGGAGCAGTCAAAGCCTGGTCAAAAGGTTACCCGAAAGACGGCGCACCTCAACTGGCTTCAAAAATAAATGCACTAATATCAAGATACCCTGTTATATGATTGAATGCAATCTAAAGAACGTAAAACTTATGATATTTTTCTTAAATATTCCGAATATTAAATAATAATAATAACTATTGCATTAAAAAATATATATATATTTTATAATGTGCGAGTTGCCTTCTTCTGCTTAACTGCTTTTTCGTAGGGTATAAGCCAAACAGGAACTGACTCATTGAGCCAAAAGTGCAGCTCAGCTGGCAAAACTTTGATTTGAATCAATTTGCGTTCGTGTTGCGACAATTTATCAGCTGATTGCCTGCCAAAATGTCGAAATGTCAAGAGTTGGTATTTCTTACCTCGATTACATGCTCCAGTTCTTTGGTATTGTTGCGCTCCTCCTCCGTCTCATCGTCCCAGCGTTTGTCGCCCTCCTCGATGCCCTCATCGATGCAGTCATCGTCGTTTTCTGCAACAAAAACCACATTACGATAAATCAAATATCGCTTAACGACTTATTTAAAGTGTGACGAATTGGTTAATCTTTGCTCAGATTTCTCTCTCAGAATTTACCAATATTTTGAATTTACTTCAAGTAAATCACACTGAACTTATACATGTATGTGTCAAAAGTGATTCATTTGATGACCTTGTAACTGATTGTGAACCCTTGGTTAATGGAACTTATATTTATGGAAGCTGAGCGATTTAGTCTCGGTACTTTTTTTTAAGTTCTTATTGCACTTATCTTGTTATTGTTGCACACTTTGTGATTCAACTCTTAAGCTGAGCAGGCGTTTTGATAATGGTTTGACCTTTACCGCAATACTGCATTGTGATTTGGAAACACGATTTTCGCTCAAAGAGCATAATAAACTTCCGCCCCAAATAATAAATAGTTTTTTAATCAACATTTATAAGTTGCAGAATATATTCAGCTTACCATCTGCTGTCATGAAGTGGAATAGATTTTCAAGTTCCTCCGACATTTGGCATTCCTCATCTGCAAAATTGTAATCTAAAGCAGCATAAACAACTTCAGCCAGTTCGCTCATAATCTGTAATTGGAAAGAAAAGTAGTAAAACACTATTGTTAGTATTATAATTAAAAGAATAGTTTACGTTGATATTAAGTGACGGCAATCAGGCCCAAGGCCACAACACGCAAACCAATCGTTATTCATAGAAAGACAAATGTCTTGTATTACATTCACAAAACAACTGAATTAAGCTCAGAGGTTAAGGATAAAATCCGCTGATCAACAAATCATAAACAATTTTATAAACTGCATGGGGTCTAACTCTCTAGCTCTTACTATCGTTAGGGTTACTATGATCAGTTGTTCGTCGTGCGTCTCGGTTACCCCGGAGGCAGTTTTTGCTTGTCAGTTCATTAAACTGACACTCTAATTGGAGTTGAAGTTGACGATTCGTAGAAACTGAAACAACAACGCGCAAATAAACACAATTGTTAAATGTTGGTGCTGCTGTTGTTGTTGTTGTTATTTGGGCGCTAAATTTGTTGCCTCCTGCTGAAGTTCGAGTTCAGGTGCAGCACCAACTCCAACTTAAACTTCAAGCCAACAAGACAACAACGATGACAACATCAAACGCCCAAGTGCAGTGGCAGCATGCTGTTAATATTGCTGCTGTTATTGTTGTTGTTGTTATTGTTATTGTTTGTTTGTTTGTTACAGTTGCTATTGTTTCACTTTCACTATGGAGTGTGGAGTCAAAAAAAAAAAACACTTGCCAAAAGTGTTAAAACACTAACAAACGAAGAAGCCGTTAAATAATAATTTGCCGCTGCCGCCAGATTGCGTTATTTTTAACTAACAGCAAATAAAAGATCTTCAACATCACCACAAAACTCGATCACCGAA
>JAWNMH010000323.1:0-15768 GCA_035044325.1 Drosophila nr. medialis 2 BK-2023a
TGGTGTTACGCCAATTCACACTCTATTCCACACAGTGATATCTTTTCTTCTTTGGGCCACCAACCCGTAACTGTTTGGAGTTTAAATTGGTAGTACCTTTGGTACGAGGCCTGACCGGAGGCTTATTTTCTGGTACCACGGGTAATCAGGCGCCCGCGGAACATTGTTCCGTCCTGGTTAATGGTTGCGGCCCTTCGTGGAGTATCGTGGTGGTTGTCGTTTAATACCCAAATGCGGGTAGAGTTCTTTAACTCGGCGTGATGTTGCGCTATACAACAGGGTGCCGTGATCCCATAGATCGGAAGTCGTTTAGATAGGCGGCCCTCCAAACCAATTTGGAAGTTGACGACCAAACAGTAGTGACTTCAATTGGTACCTGCGGAATAGAAGTTCCAAGGGGGCGGTAATTGACGCTTAAATTAATTCATGTGCTTGGCACCGTGAGATTAAGCCTTCACGGCAGGTGCTCACGTAAACAAATTGACATGTGGCAGGTGGCCAAACGCTGGTTCCGCCGGCTAGCGCAAATCGGGGGGGTCCAAAGTCGACATTGTCGTCTGCCCCGGAGATGCCTCGACCAGTCGAGACCTGGTCCTTGGTTGTGCGCAGCAAGACTGCTGGTAAGACCGCCAAGGACGTGGTGGAACAGGTGGTGAAGGAGGTAGGTCCCACCCTTGGTGTGCGTGTGCACGAGGTGAAGCCTCTGCGTGATGGTGGAGCGATTATTCGCACCCCGTCAATAGCCGAGCGGAAGAAGATTGAAGGGAACGCCAAATTCAGCGAAGTTGGACTAAAAGTGAGCGTGAATGAGAAGCTGGGGCCGAAAGTGGTTGTGCAGGGCGTTCACTCTGCAATCTCGCCTGACGAGTTCATGGCGGAATTGTATGAGTTGAACCTCAAGGACAAGATGTCCAAAGAGGCCTTTTCTAAGGGTGTCCGCATTGCGAGTAAGCCCTGGACTAGCGAGGGTAGCGCGGCAGTGAATGTTGTGCTTGAGGGTGCTGGCTCCGCCATGCAAACCCTCTTGGACATCGGACGCTGCTATGTGAAGTGGTTTTCGTTCCGAGTGAGGAACTTTGATCCGGTAGTGGGTTGCTACCGTTGCCTTGGCTTCGACCATAAGGTAGCGGAATGCAGGCTCAAGCAGGACGTTTGTCGTCGTTGCGGCCAAATGGGTCATCGCGTGGCTCAGTGCAGCAATGCATTGAATTGCCGCAATTGCGCGTTCAAGGGGAAGCCGTCTGAGCATCTTATGATGTCTCCAGCTTGCCCTGTGTACAGTGCAATTGTAGCGCGAGCGGGTGCTAGACATTAATATGTCTAGCAGGCTTCTCCAGTTGAACTGTCAGGGGTCATATGCAGTCATGTGCGATGTGGGTAGAATGATTGTGGGGAGAGGCAGCGTAGTTGCCCTGTTGCAGGAACCTTATGTGACAGGTGGTTGCGTAAGGGGATTGCCTGCGAGTATGCGGGCATTTCCTGACAGCAGGGCCAATTCTGCTGTCGTTGTGAATGATGTCAGTATCGAGTGCACTGTTGTGAGCTCGACTGACTGGGGTGTGTGTGTGAGTCTTACTGGTATTTTTGGGAGAATGTATGTGGCAAGCATATATTGCAAGTTCGCGGAAGCGATTGAGCCGTATATTGCGTATTTGGATGAGGTGCTACTACTGGTGAGTAGCGATCCAGTCATCCTTGGTATTGACGCGAATGCATCATCCCCCTTATGGTTCAGTAAGATTTCCAGATCCACGTCTGGGAATCAGAGCCATTATAGGGGTGAGTTGCTGGCCGAGTGGGCTGTGTCCCGGGATGTCGGGATCGTTAACGAACCCAGCGAGTGGTACACGTTTTCGAGTCCGGTGGGTCAGAGTGACATTGATGTTACTCTTGTGAATGTGGCAGCAACGAGAGTGTATGAGTTTCAATGGAGTGTATTGGGTGGGCATGGTGTGAGTGACCACAATCCCATTGAGATTGTCATCACTTACACCCCCACTATGCGTGAGAGTGATGGGGGTAATCGCTGGCGCACTTGTGGCCATATGTGCTTCATGACTCAAGCTGATTTAGTGACTATTTATTTGAAAATGTAAGTACTAAGCAGTTGGGTTTGTAACAAAACTTTCTTGAAAAAAGAATTTTTCTGGGTCAACGTTGGAGTACAAAACTCTGCATCATTTTTTGAACGTACTTTTGAAAAGTTTCTAAATTGCATTTGCTATTTGGCCATCAAAAAGGCTGAAAATAAATTTGAATGTGGATTTTTGCTTTTTGTAATGGCCGTGAGGAACAAACTGTCTGACTGACTAACTGGCTGAGTGACTGACTGATATGAGTGTAGTTGATGCTGAGGGCTGTGCGTGTTTTTGAAGTTTTGCAAATTGCCAAGGCGCACACGTACACACACACATACATATGAATAAAGTATGAGGGCCAGTGGACAATGATAGATTAGCCATATGTATGTGTGTGTGTGTGTGTGTGAACTATGCTCAACTTACTCTGTCCCTCTCCCTCGCGGTGGCACTCAGAGTCTCTGCGGCAAACTTCAATTGGCAGAAATTTCTTGCAACAAAATTAAACTGTAATTGAAAAAGTCAATTAAAAAGTTTCGCATTTTGCCGCTCAATGAGCACAGTCAGGCAAAGGGAGATAGAGTCAGATACAAAGAGAAAGAAGAAAGAGAAACACAGACTTAGCACATTGCCAGCACTGCTGGGCATTTTTCATGAGAGCAGCGATTTTAGTTGCCCCGAAACTTGACAAGTTGACTTTTGATGGGGAGTTATCAAAAGCGTTAACTTTATCCAGTTTCAAACAACTTTTTAAGCATTTATGCATTAATTTGATTTATAATCAAGTTAATTATTAATATACAATAGTTGAATTCTATTTAGCCAGCTCTTAAAAGGACTAATAGCACCGCTCGTAATCTATCATTATATACAATAATTGAATTATATTAATATCGATAGTAATCGATAAATATGTAAAAATCATTTCGTAGTTAGTAAGCTCTAATACAATGCATATTGAAAGCCCACATCAATACTTAATTGATTTATAAAAACTGACTTTCTCTCTTATGCAGCTTAACGGATTATGAGATTCTTTATAAGAGCGCATTAGAGTCGCAGAAACAAACGCAGAATTCTGTGCCAACATGCGTTACAAAATTGGATACGTTACAGAATATCTGTCGAGTGTGCGGCTGTCTAGACAATGGCACCTTCGTCGACCTGGACACGAATCAGGATTTTGAATTTGAACCAACGATAAGCTGCTACCGTAAACTCTTTCAGCGCACCTCGTTGCAGTTTGTAAGTGCTGCAATTATCTTAAGAATATACAATATACAAATTTATAATATTTATTAGCAATTTAATACCATGCCCGATATGCCGTCAAGCATATGTGGAACGTGCTGCAACAAAGTGAAGATATTTTATCTAATGACCCGTCAGTTTGTGATCAGTCAGCAAGCGATGCGAACAACCATTACGGAATGGTATCGCAAAAGGTATGACATCGAGCCGCCCGAGCAACTCGAGGATCGTAATCAACTGATAAAACAGTTGGCCCTCGCTGAGGCTAACCTCGCCAAGCGGCAGCCAATGAACAAGCTAATCAAACCTTTCAAGGACTTTATCAAAGATACCATGTTCACACAGCGGCCCAAAATAAACCGTTCGATTTCCGTTGACAAAGGTTTGAATGCGAGTGAACATAATCCAAATGCGCCGACCAAAGTTTTAGCCATGAATCAACCTGTCATTGACAAGCGCTATCGTTCAGCGGCCAACCTCAAATATGACGCCAAAAAATCCGCAAATCTAGCGAAGAAGCCAACTAGTGAACAGAAAAAACCCGTGCAACATGCTTCAACACAACGTACAGTATGGGACACACCGCTCATAAGAAGTGTCACTAATGCCCAGAAGCGCACTGTGCCGCTATCCAAGGCACAGCAGCAGAAAACGCCGATAGAACCCATCAAAAAATGGCGATAAACGAATCCGCAAATCTCCCAAGCGATAGCTATTATTAGTTTCCCCATGAGCCAATTAGTTCTTGAATTTAGTATTTAGTTTCAAAGCAAGTCAAAATTTTTGTTTGGCATTTTTAATACTATAAAAAACGTACATAATTAAAAAATAAATTGCGAAACTCTCCAAAACCAAACAATGCTAATTCAAAAATACAGGATATGAATCTGGCAAAAAATTTTAATTTAAATATCACTAAGCAAAAAAATTAAATAAAAATCGTTGGCTTCTGATATTTTTTTGCAGTAATCCCAAACTGAGTCACTTGTTGGAGCAAAATTAAATCAATCTCTTAAATAAGATTAAGCTAGTTTCTTACTACGTCTCACAGCCTCTGAGATTAGGCTGTTGTTGAAGAAAATATATATTTTTAATGAAGAAAATATTTTGTTGCACAAGACTTTCACACATGCCTTTGACTTACCACATTTCATTGGATTGAGTGTACAATAACTTGTGTGTAACTAATGCCAAACTGAATTCGATGCAGAAAATAACAAGAAGTTTCTTTGACAGATGAAAGTACAAACTAAGATGGATTCATTGCCACACTGGCCGCTGGCCTCCCCCTAATCCCAGCCACTATCTTCTCGATTCCCCCTCGCCCCACCCTTAATAATGTTCATGCACCAATCCGTATTTAAAAATGCAACAAGCGAACACAACTCAATGGAAGTGTGTTTTTTCTGTTGTTTTTTTTTGGTTTCAGCTTTGAAATTGAGGGCATAAGATCGATGGAACCAAACAAAAATGTACACAGGAAAAAGGGCATTTCGAAAAATTCGCAGCACGCTATGGGTCAAAAGAGTGTTGGCATATTGAAGGATAAGGGCGCCCAGTGGGGGGTGGGAATGTGTGGGAAGGTCATGACGGTTGTACATATAACGCCAGCCAAAAATGCCAAACAAATTGATTGGAATCGAAAACGAAACGTAAACGAAAACGATTCATATGATTGACTGGCTGACTGATGGACGACGTGCAATATGATGGTAGGAGACGCGGCTCAGAGGCGGGTGTAGAGATGAGATGGATAGAGCGGCTGGCAACTGATATTTGGGCATTGATTGCATGCTCTTAAGCGCAGCACCTGCCAACGATTCACCATACAGTACAACATGACCACGAACAAATAAAAAGTCGTAGAAATTGTTGTACTTCATTTAATTTAGTTACATTCGCTATATTGAAAATAAAATAAATGCTAGAGAGAGAGACAGAGAGAGAGAGGGGAGAGAGAGAGAGAGAGAGAGAGAGAAATAGGGAAGGTGAAACTAAATTTTAGATGCCCAAAAAATCCTGACACATTTTCTAATATTTGCATAGAGAAAGAAAATTTAAAAAAATTGTATTGGCTGAAAATGCACTTGAGTTAAATACGATATTCGAAAGTTTACGTACCAAAGCTTATCACACATTGACTAATTCATATAGTTAAGTTTTTGAGAATTTATTTGTTGAAAATCGGAGAGCTCGATCTATTTATGGTAGTTGAGCTCATAAGAAACATAAGTATGCATATACCCTTTAACGTCATATCTTTTAACAGCCATATTTTCTGCAAGCTTTAATATGTGCGCCGGGTATAAAAACATGAACATGAAAAAGCATTCATCAAAATGAATGCAATTACGCAACGAGCTGAATACTAAAAATTTGTAGGCATTGTTGTTGTTGTTATTGTTGTTCCTTTTGATGACTGTGTTGCTGGCAGTGGGAATGGGCAAAAATTGTTGAATTATTTGTTTACCATTGCCTAGGCTGCCCAAAAGTGCTCAATGCCGCCGTTGGCCATTCCAAATCGAGAATTTCATCGAAATGAATTAAATTGAATAGCATTGAAAATGTGACTCTCATCACCGTACAATGGAGACGCACACATACAGAGACACAATGCTCTCAGCTCTCAGCTCTTCGCACGAAACGAACTCGATGTGTTTATTCACTGCATTTCCTGTTGATTTTCAACAAATGCGAACACCATATTCACCGAGCTATAGTCAAACGATTTGTCCCCTCTGTACCTGCAGGCGTCTATGGTTTGCTGTCCTAACTGCATCCCGTTGGCGCTTCCCATAAAGGTTCCCAGAACTTCGCCATTGATTTCTGTCACTTATTGTTTGCAATAGCTCTGCAGATGTCCTCGTTTACAGCAACCATTCATATTGTGTGAAGTACGCCAAGCCCCACCCACCTCCTCTTCTTGCCAGTATAACAACAACAAAAAAAGTACTTTAACGTTTAATCGTTTTTGGTTGGCAGTCTCAAGTTTTCAACCATTTATATTCTGCTCCACTGCGCTAAGCTCCCCAAACTCCAACCCATTACACATTTATCTACCTTGGCGCACAATTGAATGGCCTCCTTTAACCCACCTGTGTATAACTAACACCACGCGCACACAATTTTTGGGCCTGTCAGCTTCTATTTATAAAATAGACTTAAGTTTCTGGGGTATTTTATTTTTAAGCAGAGAGAACAAGTTTTGGAGGTAATTCCGAGAATTTTCAGTACTTTACTTTATTTTTTAAACAAAAATAAACAAAATAACTTTTTTGAATGATTATTAAAGTCAGATTTTTGGGTTAAGCTATTTTAAAGACATATTAATATAATTATGTTTACTGAAACTCTTATAGCCAACTCTAGGTTCCTATTACCTTTTGAAGCTTAGAACTGAGGATCAAATGAATTCAATTCTTCTTTATAAGTTTGTGAAAGATAATATATATTACGCAGAAATCCATATATGTTGTAACGAACCTATTTGCTTGCCGGCCTAACGCTCAGTCGAGCTGTGGGTTCGTGCAACGAATTTAGAGAATTGGTCGCGATGCGACAAATGACAACACGTTTATAAATAATATATAAATATGGCTTTATTCGAATCACTTCATTAAACTTATAACTCCGCTTAATGTCTGCGTTTAGATTCGGTAACACTCCACTGAGGCCTTAATTTGTTTCGGTAAGTGATCCTGTTCGGGAAAGTCGGTTCTAGGCACCCCGTGCACCAGTTATTCAAGATTGCGACTTCGCGCTGCTCGACAGCTTACCATACGGCAGTCCGTTTAGCCAAACGGATTCGCACGTATACTGTCTAACGCAGGCTTTATCGTACGCGTTCACCTTGTAACAATGCAGGCCTCGCCTCGTAGCACAACTTAAACGTGGCAAGGATTCACTACTTTATCTTTCAAGGACCTCAGTGTCCTGTATTTGTATTAGTCTTCACAGCGTCGAAGGACTCGACGTTCCTCGGTGATGTATCGTCCTGTTGATACACCTTCACTTGTGTTTTGTTCACTCGCCGTTTTATTCTTCCGTCGCGCTCGCGTAGATTTTGCTCATAGCTTCCGCTTATGAACTTTGATTTTTAATTGCTGGGCAGCGTTTCCCCTTCGGTTATCTCACTGAACTGAACTCCTCGCTGTGTGTTGCGGCGCTCTTTATATAGGCCGGGTCGCGGCCTTTTGTCGGGACTGTACCAGAAATCACGCGATCGCCTCGGTGGCGTGATTTCTGGTAATTTTCCATTGCCATTTGCTGGTGCCAGCCTATGTCTGCCGTTAGTGTGAGTATCGATGGATATATTGCACCCGCAATACTCCTCACACATAACGGCACATGTCCTGGTGAGCATGTGTGGCAGACACGCTCATATGGCTGACAACCAGCGTGCGAAAGGGAGAGGACGAAAGAGAGCGAATTCGCCGCAACTGCAATCAGAGCCGGACTTCGGTCTGATGTAACTTGAGATTATGAAAAACAGAAAATAATCAGTTCCGCATTTTGACAATTAATTGATAGTTCGTTTCCTGCAGTTGAAATATATTAAATGATACTTTCTGACAATAGAATATTTGCCTTTCCTCAAGCGAAATGGCATCATAAATTCGTACATTATTTTCGTGTTGTATTCGATACCATTTGGCAGCGATTTTTAAATTGATTCTATTTTTTTTGTTTCTTTTCTGATTTTTTCTAGTTTTTTTCCACTTTTCAGTTTTCAATTTTTGAGCTACAGCAAGCACCTTGTGGCTATCGGAAAGCTTTGTTCGACCAAAGCCACCCCAGCCAGCCACCCAAAACGGCATGCAAACATTTTTTGTCTTGTTGCGCTGCAGCTGAAGGACCTGTCCCGCTGTCCCGCCGTCCCTCGCTTTAACTTAACGCTTTAACATAAAACATTGATCTCAAAATAAATGCGGTTGAAAAACTACCAGAAAAATTAAAAAAAAAAAAAAAAAAAAACAGACGTTGACGTTGAATATGAATCTAGCGAAGAATGGCAGTCAATCCTGCGAAATTTAAAATCGCATTCTAACTTGGGTACCACTCTGGATGGAGGCGATTATTGTTTTTCCAATTCTGAACTAGACGACTCTGATGTCGACAGCGAACAACAAGGTTTTTCTGAATTGCAAGATGATGAATTGAACGAGCTGGAAAACCCCACGTCGTCTAGGTGTTCCGCTGTGTCGCTGAAACGGAAGACAAGATCTACGTTAATGCGGCTGCCAATTAAGCTGACGCGATCGTCGAAAACGACGAAAAAACCAGCTTCCAAAGGAGGAAAAGGAAAAGTGGCTATTACAGATTTGGACTCTGGTGAAGAATTGGACCAAAATATTAGTGCCATTGGATGCTCGGCTGTTGATATTGCAAATATGGTATATACGCAACAACAGCAGATACTACAATTTAAACAGCAACTGCAGCTAGCTCAGACTGAGAAAGCAGCAAGTCCTCACGGAAAATCCACCTCTTGTCGGAGAAAAAGGCCATTTGCCCAATACCCATGCGGATGGCGGGGAAGAAATGGATCAGTATTTTAGTGATACTGGTGGCAACGACGTTTTGGCTGCGAATGTAGCAAGCAAGACACTTACGCAGCAGCAGGAAGTGAAACAATTTCGGCAGCAGCAAATACAACAAACCCGAAGTGAGAAGATACCAGCTCTCGTTCTATCAAACGTATCTTTAATCCAGCCACTTCTGGATAAGATTAATAATACTCCATCGGTGGGTAAGTTTTTTACCAAATGTACTCGGGGTGCTGTGATCAGCGTGCAGTGCAAAGATATGGACACATATAATGCCATCCGGAAGACGCTTAATGAGGATAACATAAATATGCACACCCATCAAGTAAGAAAGGATCGTTGATTCCGCTGTGTTATGCGCCATCTCCATCATTCGAACTCGGTCGAATAACTAAAAACAAAGTTAGCTGATTTGGGTTTTGCGGCTCATTTCATTAATGTAATGAAACACCGCTTTACTGGGAAACCTTTAAAGATCTTTGAAATCGAGCTGGAGCCAAGAACTGATGGCGAAAATGAAAGAATACTCTCTCTTTCTGTAATTGGGAATCAGCACATTGTTGTTGAAAAGCAATTAAAAGGCTTCGATCCAGTCCAGTGAAACCGATGCCAAGAATTTGGCCACAGCAAGAATTACTGCTGCAAGCCTTTCATTAGCCTCAAATGTGCCGGCACCCATCCAACAACAGCCTGCACTAAGATAATTAGTACAGATGCGAAATACGCTAATTGTGGTGGTAGCCATGTAGCCAGCTACAAGGGATGTCCTGCATTCAAGAATGCTCGTGCCAAACTATCAGGAGGTCGAGCAAATCTAAACAAGCATTTCTTTAACGCGAATAATCAAATGCGTCAAGGCGTTAATAAGGGGCAACTTAAGAATCAACCAGCACGCCCCATCAATCAGAATTTGCAGTCCGCAAGCACGGGTATCAATCACCAAGTGCAGCCAAATCGTCACCAGCAAAAGATGCCTTCCAATGCCCTGGGTCTACAGCTTGTTAAGCAGCAGAGGGAAAAGCGGAACCTACAGGATCCTCACTCACATAAGCAGCAACCCAGCAAAGGTTCTTTGAAATCTGCCATCCAGCAGCATATGCAGCGCTTGGATTCTGCTAATCAGCAGAATCAGCAGGTCAAAGTGCAGCATCAGCAAAAACCCAAATCATCTATGTACCGCCCTGATGTTTCCTTCAGCCAAGCTGTCCAAGGAGGGCGACCAAAGGAACGTACACGAAATCCTGCAGCCAAACATTTGTATGCGCTCAAGGAGCCCAACGTGCTACCCGAGCACTCCGACAACAACAATTGCAACGGAAACAACAATTTGGCCATGCTGGGCGTTGTCGATGACCACAGCTTTTGTGCATCGATTGGAGCTGTTAAATCAGAGTTGAGTGAACCTGCTGTGGTCATTAAGGAGGAGGTGGACTCACTCGATAAGCCGGATGAGGCGCAGCAGGAGTCACTGGACTTGGAAAAGACATGCGGCGATATTATAGTATCGCAACCCCACAATGAATTCAATCCGGTGGCCGGCGAGGACTCAAAATCAACGATGTTTAGCGAAACCGAGTCGGAGGAGAGCTCACAGCCTTCTGATCCGGTGGCCGTTGAGGTGTCTGACTTGTCGGAGGTAGATTCCATCATGGGATCACCATTGCCAGCAAAATATGACTCAGATATAAGTGAGGGCAACACACCGGAACCGATACCAGCAAACTTCGATGCTGCAAATAAAAGATTTACACAATGGGCACCAGCGCAAATAGCAATGCTCGTCGATCACGCGAACCCCAAGAACCCCCAAAGAAAGCGCAAGGCAATGAGCGAACGGAAAAAATATTATAAACATCGACGCCGCTACGAGCATCGCATGGAGTTGCGTGTGGACAATCTTTGCAAAGGGGCCGGACAGTGCTTGGAGCATTGGGTGCCTGGCATGAATGTGACGCCCCTGCTAATGAATATCAATAACTACAACTGCCCGAGCAGCTGTGACGATCGCGATGACTACTCCGACGATGATGAAGACGACAATGATAACAGCGATGGCCAGCAATAAGTTGGCACCAAATGATTTTGATGCAAGCTTAAGGTGCCAAACAGATCATGTTCCTCTCACTAAGAATCAATCATATGTATATGCATAAAAAAAAACATCTCTGCGCCTATCACGATCCCATATATATATAAAAACTATATACATATATATATATCGTATATATATATATACATATACATATATATACGTATATATGTATCTATATGTTCAAATACGTACATAGTAAAAACTTACGCATACACACACACAGAACACTATACATACCCAAGCCTAAAATGGATAAAGCAAAACACGAATCGTTTGGCAAGTTCCTCAAAATTAAAAAACAAAAAAAAAACCTGAGCGACAAAAATCGCTAATCGCTCAGCCTAAAAGAGAGGATACACCCAGAGGGAACTGAAGACGGAGACGGAGAGAAGGGGAGGCGGGCACGACAGGTAACAAAATTGAACTGTATTTAAAGAAAAGACTTGAAAAGCACGAAACGCTCAGCGCTAGATAGTTCAAAATACGATCTCCTCGAGGTCACAAGGAATTATTGTAGATACTCGCTTATTGTTAAAGGATCTCAAATTAAATGTATAAATATATGAAAAAAAAGACACACACACACATACACGGACACATTTACGAAATATATATGTAAATATCGGCAGCCGCAGCAGAAATTAAAATTGCATTAATTGTTAAACTATTTGGGTTGTTGTTGAAAAACTGAAGATGTGGCAAAAATGAAAAGACTTTTGCGATTGCAGTTTGTCATTGAATGTTTTAGCTATCACACTGATATATATAATTGATATATATATATAAATATATGTTATATGCTCGAGCTACTCAATAAACTACTTGTATTTGATCGTTCTAAGAGTTGCCAAGTGTTATGTTTGAAATGGACTTGGGATATTTAAGGAAGTGTACAAGTTTCCACAATTACTTGATCTATGATCATTTATGCTATAGCTATGTATATGGTTGAAAAGTGAATACACACCGTGCCTAATAAATGATGATCTCAAAATAAATGCGGTTAAAAAACTACTGGAAAGAGTAAAAAAAAAAAAAAAAAAAACAGACGTTGACGTTGAATATGAATCTAGCGAAGAATGGCAGTCAATCCTGCGAAATTTAAAATCGCATTCTAACTTGGGTACCACTCTGGATGGAGGCGATTATTGTTTTTCCAATTCTGAACTAGACGACTCTGATGTCGACAGCGAGCAACAAGGTTTTTCTGAATTGCAAGATGATGAATTGAACGAGCTGGAAAACCCCACTTCCTCTAGGTGTTCCGCTGTGTCGCTGAAACGGAAGACAAGATCTACGTTAATGCGGCTGCCAATTAAGCTGACGCGATCGTCGAAAACGACGAAAAAACCAGCTTCCAAAGGAGGGAAAGGAAAAGTGGCTATTACAGATTTGGACTCTGGTGAAGGATTGGACCAAAATATTAGTGCCATTGGATGCTCGGCTGTTGATATTGCAAATATGGTATATACGCAACAACAGCAGATACTACAATTTAAACAGCAAATGCAGCTAGCTCAGACTGAGAAAGCAGCAAGTCCATCAGGTGAAGCTACGGAAAATCCACCTCTTGTCGGAGAAAAAGGCAATTTGCCCAATACCCATTCGAATGGCGGGGAAGAAATGGATCAGTATTTTAGTGATACTGGTGGCAACGACGTTTTGGCTGCGAATGTAGCAAGCAAGACACTTACGCGGCAGCAGGAAGTGAAACAATTTCGGCAGCAGCAAATACAACAAACCCGAAGTGAGAAGATACCAGCTCTCTTTCTATCAAACGTATCTTTAATCCAGCCACTTCTGGATAAGATTAATAATACTCCATCGGTGGGTAAGTTTTTTACCAAATGTACTCGGGGTGATGTGGTCAGAGTGCAGTGCAAAGATATGGACACATATAATGCCATCCGGAAGACGCTTAATGAGGATAACATAAATATGCACACCCATCAAGTAAGAAGGGATCGTTGATTCCGCTGTGTTATGCGCCATCTCCATCATTCGACCTCGGTCGAATGGCTAAAAACAAAGTTAGCTGATTTGGGTTTTGCGGCTCGTTTCATTAATGTAATGAAACACCGCTTTACTGGGAAACCTTTAAACATCTTTGAAATCGAGCTGGAGCCAAGAACTGATGGCGAAAATGAAAGAATACTCTCTCTTTCTGTAATTGGGAATCAGCACATTGTTGTTGAAAAGCAATTAAAAGGCTTCGATCCAGTCCAGTGCCATCGCTGCCAAGAATTTGGCCACAGCAAGAATTACTGCTGCAAGCCTTTCATTTGCCTCAAATGTTCCGGCACCCATCCAACAACAGCCTGCACTAAGATAATTAGTACAGATGCGAAATGCGCTAATTGTGGTGGTAGCCATGTAGCCAGCTACAAGGGATGTCCTGCATTCAAGAATGCTCGTGCCAAACTATCAGGTGGTCGAGCAAATCTAAACAAGCATTTCTTTAACGCGAATAATCAAATGCGTCAAGGCGTTGATAAGGGGCAACTTAAGAATCAACCAGCACGCCCCATCATTCAGGATTTGCAGTCCGCAAGCACGGGTATCAATCACCAAGTGCAGCCACATCGTCACCAGCAAAAGACGCCTTCCAATGCCCTGGGTCTACAGCTTGTTAAGCAGCAGAGGGAAAAGCGGAACCTACAGGATCCTCACTCACTTAAGCAGCAACCCAGCAAAGGTTCTTTGAAATCTGCCATCCAGCAGCATATGCAGCGCTTGGATTCTGCTAATCAGCAGAATCAGCAGGTCAAAGTGCAGCATCAGCAAAAACCCAAATCATCTATGTACCGCCCTGATGTTTCCTTCAGCCAAGCTGTCCAAGGAGGGCGACCAAAGGAACGTACACGAAATCCTGCAGCCAAACATTTGCAGAATTTTCAGCAGCAACTGCGTATTGAGCAGCAACTGCAACACGATGCTATACCTCAACAACGGCAGGACAAGCAGCAACAACAGCTAAGTCAGCAACGCAACTTGGAGAGTGATCCTTGGCAGAATTCGCAAGTAGGAACTTCCATGTTGCAGCTACTACATCAAAACATGTTGCTAATTAGTGAAATGGCTAAGAAGATGGACGCACTGCTCAATGTTTTGCAGTTGTTTGTCTCCAATCAGCAGCTCACGCCAAACATGTGTTCGCCATCAATGAACATGATTAGCAGTGCTAATGACTGCTGCAATGTCTAGCTTCTCCATGTGTCGTCCTCTTGCACTTATCAGTACGGCTGTTCTGATTGGCAGCCTTTAATAATCACTGATATCAATGGCAATCAACCTGTCATTTTTACAAACTTGACTACTGGAATGCAGCTGGAATCAAAACACTGGACTTTGAATCTGGACCCAGGACCTTTTCCAACGGCATCATATCCATGTACTTCAGGCCCTAGCTGTCCTTGATGTCACCTGCAGTAATTAATCTATAAGAATGACACACAATTTGTTACACACTTACTTTATTTTTAGTATACATGATATGCTATGTTATTTTTGTTTATCTTTCCACACACCATGCCATATTTTCATGTTGCTACAGAGCAATTTTGTATAAAATAAAGGAGGCTGGCGAGCAACTGTCTCAGTTGTAAGCTGCATTTTTGGTGCGATTGCACAACTCTCTAAAAAAAATATGCATCCAAGCAAGTAGAGCCATGGAAAAAATTCAAGGACCTCGCCAAAATAGGCGATTACAGTGCACGTGCTCTGCGGAAACAGTGGCAGAATATGGTGCAACGCTATCGCGTCCAAAAATCGATTATGCAGGTGACGTCGCTGAGCCAACAGCACATCGATGTGCTCAACGGGGAGTGGGAATTCTTTGGCGAGATACACGCCTACATGAACCAGAAGACCACCGATCTGCACTCGTATGCGCTCAAGGAGCCCAACGTGCTACCCGAGCACTCCGACAACAACAATTGCAACGGAAACAACAATTTGGCCATGCTGGGCGTTGTCGATGACCACAGCTTTTGTGCATCGATTGGAGCTGTTAAATCAGAGTTGAGTGAACCTGCTGTGGTCATTAAGGAGGAGGTGGACTCACTCGATAAGCCGGATGAGGCGCAGCAGGAGTCGCTGGACTTGGAAAAGACATGCGGCGATATTATAGTATCGCAACCCCACAATGAATTCAATCCGGTGGCCGGCGAGGACTCAAAATCAACGATGTTTAGCGAAACCGAGTCGGAGGAGAGCTCACAGCCTTCTGATCCGGTGGCCGTTGAGGTGTCTGACTTGTCGGAGGTAGATTCCATCATGGGATCACCATTGCCAGCAAAATACGACTCAGATATAAGTGAGGGCAACACACCGGAACCGATACCAGCAAACTTCGATGCTGCAAATAAAAGATTTACACAATGGGCACCAGCGCAAATAGCAATGCTCGTCGATCACGCGAACCCCAAGAACCCCCAAAGAAAGCGCAAGGCAATGAGCGAACGGGAAAAATATTATAAACATCGACGCCGCTACGAGCATCGCATGGAGTTGCGTGTGGACAATCTTTGCAAAGTGGCCGGACAGTGCTTGGAGCATTGGGTGCCTGGCATGAATGTGACGCCCCTGCTAATGAATATCAATAACTACAACTGCCCGAGCAGCTGTGACGATCGCGATGACTACTCCGACGATGATGAAGACGACAATGATAACAGCGATGGCCAGCAATAAGTTGGCACCAAATGATTTTGATGCAAGCTTAAGGTGCTAAACAGATCATGTTCCTCTCACTAAGAATCAATCATATGTATATGCATAAAAAAAAACATCTCTGCGCCTA
>JAWNMH010000325.1:0-19716 GCA_035044325.1 Drosophila nr. medialis 2 BK-2023a
CTAGTTCTTCGCGGCCGAGCGTCATGTCCGCCAAGTCTTCATCTTCCGCCAGGTCTTCCGACAGGTCGATGATGACTGGGTAATGGTTGCTCGATCCATCCGATGGGTGCACCTTCGTGTTCTTCTCCTGTGTTGGGGCGGGCTGCATATTCCCCCCAGCCTTCTTTTTCAGACCACTTACGGGGATATTTCCGTATCGGAAGTTTATCTGATATCCATTATCGACGATCTTCCTCTTGGACATTTCATCAATTCCAATTACTAGGAGGGTTCCTTCCCCCTCGTTCCTCCTAGCTATCACCTTCCATGATGAAATGTGCATCCCGTTTTGAACCCCGATAAGGGGACAGGGACTCGGTAGATCGCTTTACTACTCGGACAGTATATTGTAACGCAGTAGTGCGACGGTATCTCATCTCTCACCTTGCATTCTAGGGGCACTACCTTCCACGACCTTAGCCGCGGTACCATTTCTTCTAGCCATTTGGCTGAGCATTCACTGGAGCATTCGATCAGCAGATAGCCGATTCTAAAATGAATGCCCGCGAATGAAACCGCGGTGTCCTTGCCCCCTCAATATGCGACAATGAGGTCATCTATGATGACCTCCTCCAGCGTAGACAGGTCTTTGTGGCTGAGCATTACCTGGGGGTAGTCCACAGGAAATACCGCCACCTTGACCTTCTTGGCTGCCGCCGCATATGAAATGCGGGGCCCTTCTGGTCCGGCTGAGCCGGACATGTTAGCCGCTGCACGTGATGTGCTCGGGCGCTTGTCCAGTTCCTCCTGGCGCCTCCTAATCGGCGTAAAAAAATGTAATTGCCTGCCATAAGCTAATTATTTATAATTTTTTAATAATTCCACAAACTTTTAATAAGTACATACAGTGTCTCACAGGTTATTTGGACCAGTGTCTGCGAAAAATTAGTCATATACATTTTTTTCTTGAGGCTGGATTAATTAAGCTGTGAGACACTGTATATAAATATATTCATATATATGTATGCTATATGCGCTCCTCACAGGAACTGTATATCAGGGACAGACACACACAGATGTGTACACCTAAAAAGAAAAAAATAATAATAAAATAAAACAAACACCAAAGGGAAAGGGTACATAAAAAAGGGTATACAAAGGGTATACAAATTATAATATACAAATCAGCCAAATAGCCATGGCAAATAAATATGTACAATATAAATATATATTTATACTAAATGCGCCCCTCACAGGTACTGTATATCAGTTGCGGCGAGTTCGCTCTCTTTCGCCCTCTCTCTCTTTCGTACGCAGTTTGTCAGCCATATGAGCGTGTCTGACACAAATGTCCATCAGGGCATGTGCCGTTATAGTGTGAGAAGTATGGCGGGTGCAACATCGCCATCCATACTCACACTGACGGTAGACAAGGGCGCCAGCAAATGGCAATGGAAAATTACCAAAGATCACGCCACCGAAAAGATCACGCTACTTTTGTACAGACGCGACAAAAGGTTGCGACGCAGGGCTATAAAAAGGCGTCGCAGCACAGGCGAGGAGTTCAGAGCAAAATCTACGGAGTCTACGCGACAGCCTGCGTCAGTCAGATGAGATATAATCAGTACGAGATATAATCAACGCGATACCGTGAACTACAGTGCGAGCAATATAAGTAAGCGTCTATATCTTATAGCACGACATATAACCAAGGAGCGTCGAAGGACTCGACGCTGCACAAAAGGATAACGCATGACATAGAGGTCCTGGGTGAGAAGCGTAAATCCTTGACACGATTGAATTGTGGTAACAGGCGAAATCCACATAAGGCCAAGCGCAGCAAGTGCGACTCAACCTGTGTTTAGACAGAGAGCGGACTGGTTTACGAGTGTGCTAGTGGCAATCGTTGGGGGATCAAGGAGGCCACTAGTCCTGGTGAATAGCAGGAGTGCCGTGCGATATCTCTGTAGCGAGGTTGTCAACTTGTCTAGCTGGTGCGCGGAGTGCCGGAGGCAGTTTCTCGCGAACAGGTGCTCGCATCAAACCCGACGAAATGACGTCAGTGAACTGCTTCGCGAATCCTAGTGGTAAATATATTACAAACAATACTGTGTCATTGCTGGAATAAATATAATAAATAAATAAGTTAAATAAAACTATTTTAATATATGTATATTTATTTTATTTATTTATTTATTGAATACTAAGGTCAGTCGACACAAAAAATACAATAAATATGAAATTTAATTTAATTAAAAATAAAACTAAAATTATGAATAAATTTAAAAATAAGAAATACTTAAATGATTCCTGGGAAATTAAAATTTAAAATGGTCCAACATTTTTTGCATGAATTGGGAAAAACACTGAAAAAACCCAATCAGACTAAAGATAATTAGTAAGAATTAGCAATTCACCGCCTGTGCGTGCGAAAAAGTTATTCCCGAGAGAGGACATTTAAAATAGAGTTTTAAATTATAGAAATGGAGGATTCTGAAATGATTAATTTAATTTAATTTGGACGTTGAAGTACTAACGAGCAGCACATTCAAGTGGCCCAACGATACCAAGCACGGGCTTGTTAACGCACGGACCCAAGCAAAACTGCAACCCACCTCCCACCCAACCGACAGCGGGGTGCGCCGCATAACGCGCGGTTACGAAGTTCGCGAATTGAAAGAAAGATAGGACAAGACAACTGTTTTAATAGAATAAATGGAGGAAGTACAACATATTAACGGAAAAAGCATACTATAATTAGTACACAAAATTCTAAATGGGTTATGAATAGCAAAATTGAAACTACAAGTTTTAAGAAAAAGAGGCAGAAAATTCCTTGTATTTCTGATCGGAACTGTAAAATTAAGTTGTCTGATTAACTCCTAAGAATCAATCTCGCCGTTTATAAGCTTGTGTAAAAAGTAACACCAAGCATTGTTCTACGATCAGAAAGAGAAGGAAGATTTATTAACAAAAGTCTACTATGGTAAGAGGGTAAGCTAATATTAGTATTCCCATGAAGACCCCTAAGTGCAAATAATATAAATTGTTTTTGTACGGATTCTGTTCTATCCTGAGGAACCTTGTAATTGGGTGACCATATACAAGTTCCATATTCCAGAATAGGACGCACAAGTGAAATATAAAGAGTTTTAGTAATGTAGGGATTGTCAAATTCCTTTGACCAGCGCTTAATGAAAACCAGGACCCCAAAGGCTCGATTAACAGAGGAAGAAACATGCTTGTCAAACTTGAGCTTTGGATCTAGAAGTATTCCCAAATCATCAACACATTCAATGCGTTTTAATGGCTTGCCATGAAGAAAATATGTATTTAAATAGGGCAATCGCCTATAAAAAGACATAAATTTGCATTTTTCACAATTTAGATTTAAAAAATTTACACGACACCAGGCTTCAAAACTAAATAAGTCAGCCTTAAGGGTGAACAATTACATTATTCACTCCTTTTTTTTTAGTGAAGATTCGGTTATTCGTAAAATTCTTAATGAAGATATTGTTTTTGAAAACAGTGAAGAGTTGTATAGCTTTAGGAAAACCGAATGTGCAACACCACGATACCAGAGATAAACAAAAATAAAAGGAATAAATATTAAAAAAATTAAAAAGAAAAATGAAAAAAAAATATTTAAATAAATAGAAAAATGCAAAACAAAAATATTAAAAAAAAAATGACAGCCCTTCAAAGCTGCGGCCTAGCAAGTCAATCGATTTGAGCTTAAACCGCTTGTCAATTATAAGTCACAAGTATGCAACATCAGTTGGTAGTAACTGTTAACCATGCTACCACTGGGTTTCTGGCACCCCTACTCATAATGTGCAATATGTGTGCCCGTGAATATTGAGAACATCCTTTGTATTGTTGAACAGCTCCTTTGCGTAATCATCCGAATTGTTGCCGCCAAACAAAGCAAAATGATATAAGCTATTGTCGATACGCGACGCAACCAGGAGCGTCCAATAGAAGCCTGTGAGGAGCCATATAGCGATGGCAAATAAATATATAGGTTTATATATTTATGTGTGCTATATGCGCCCCTCACAGTAACTGCACATCAGACCGAAGTCCGGCTCTGATTGCAGTAGCGGCGAATTCGCTCTCTTTCGTCCTCTCTCTTTCGTGCGCAGGTTGTCAGCCATATGAGCGTGTCTGCCACTCATGTCCGCTAGGACATGTGCCGTTATGGTGTGAGGAGTATTGCGGGTGCAATATATCCATCCATACTCACACTAACGGCAGAAATAGGCTGGCACCAGCAAATGGCAGTGGAAAATTACCAGAAATCACGCCACCGAGGCGATCGCGTGATTTCTGGTACAGTCCCGACAAAAGGCTGCGACGCGGGCTATATAAAAAGAGCCGCAACACACAGAGTTCAGCTCAGTCAGATCCCACACGAAAAGGGGAAACTCTACCCAGCAGTACGGGAAGCAAAGTTCATAAGCGGAAGCTATGAAGTAGGGGGGCGGAAGAAGGAGTGAACCAAAATTTGTTTGAAGTGTGTTACTATCAATAAAACCTTCAAATTTGGTCACTCTGCCTTTCAAATTGTGTATGACATATGGACTTATCAATCGGAGTTACCTTCCATGTTTGGTCAATCTATCAGTAAAATTGTGGGAGATATGCAGATTTATCGATATACACATCCCGAAATATCGGCATTGGCCTTCTGTATCAAAGTATAAGAATACCTTAAATGGGGTTTTAGATATTGCAATGAGACTCCAGCTCCGGTATGTGTAACGACGCATTTGTGTTGCCTACTTTTGGGCATTTGCTTTGATGTAAGTTTATCTTACGATTCTCAAACGGCTTAAGCATACATCTATGGTGTTAGTTTATCTTACGATTCTCAAACAGTTTAAGCACATATCTATGGTGTAAGTTTATCTTACGATTCTGAAACGGCTTAAGCACACATCTATGGACATGTCATGTATTTTATACAGTCGACTGACTCACTCCCAATCTTCTGTTGTGAAATAATATGGAAATATAGAAAAATGATATCCAACGAAGCAGCAGATGCAGATGCAAAAGCGGCAGCGGAAGCAGTGGCGGAAGCAGGGGCTGCAAAAGCGAGAACAGCAGCGGCACGGGCACGCGCTGCAATTTGGTCAGCAAAAGCAGTGGAAGCAGCGGCACGGGCACGCGCTGCATTTTGGGCAGCAGAAGCAATGGAAGCATGAATTTTAAGTTTTGTGTTAATTGTTAAAAAGATAATAAACACACGCCAATGGTGAAATTGCTAATAAGTTTCTTATAATTTTTTGGTTAAGACATTCGCATTCGATATGAATAATATTGAAGACGTATGCCGCCTTTGTTTGAAGCTTGTTGGCGATGAGGCCGTCGTATGCGCCGATGGGACGGATATGGATGGGATGGATGGAAACACATCCAGTTGCTTGATCATGATGCGCTTGAGATCCTTTTCCGATTTGTCTTTTTCAGCAGCGCAATTACGAAGCTTGCCAAAGCTGAGGATTTATCATTGCTGAGTGGCTCGAGCACAACGCTCAGCCAATCCTTCAGGCTATCCCAGTTTTCCACTATCCTTTTGTTGGATGACCCCAAATGTTGTGTGCTTTTGCTTGCGTACTCGGTTGGGAAGAGTCCCTTTATGAAGTCGATACTTCCTATAAAGGCTCCCAGTTCGTCCGTTTCTTCATAGAAGGATTGTTCCCGGCAGATATGTCCGAGTCTTTGGATCAATGTTGTTTCCATTTTTTTTTTTTTTTTTGTATATTTGTTCACTTATTGAAATAATTTTTTTTTTTTTTTTAAAGTTTTTTCAATGCAAAAAAAATTTTTTTTTTTAACTAAAAAGATTTTAAAGGATCACGGGGTCCTTATGCGGATAACAGTTTCTTTCGCGAAACACCAGTTCGTTTTCCTGTATAGGACCACGACGTTTCACAATGTTTATCTGTTATCCTACCGGCTGCGCCAATTATGTTTTTGAGAGAAGTATCAACTGCGCCAATTATGAAATAAGAATTCTACCGGCTACTCCAATTTTGTACTTAGACGTGTGAATACACTAATTGAAAAGTCCGACAACAGTTTTAAAGTAAAATATAATTCTTTATTTTAAAATAAAAACACGTCTTCTCGGTTTTGCGTACAAATTATCTCTGATCTTATTCTAATGGTTTATTTATAAGGAAAGCTCGCCTTTGCTTCTTCTGCGGTGTTGTAGCTGAGTCGCTGTAGCTTTGTCGCTGCGTTTTAGTTTCCTGGATTTTGTTTGCTTTTATCAAATGCGTTGACGGAGTGTAATGTGTTTATGCTGAGACTGCGCTTTAATTCTTGTGGCTGCTGGTTCTGTTGGATTTGTTTATTTACGGCGTTTGATTCTGGGATCTGGGCTTTTAATTCTTGTGCGCTGGCTCTGTTAGATTTGCTTATGTTTATGCTGAGACGGCGTTTTGATTCTTGTACGCTGCTGTTTCTGTTCTGTGAGTGTGGACATGAGAGATCTGCGAGATCTGGATATGTCACTATATATATTACAAATTTGATTTTTCAGCAACGTGTTTCAACATAAGAATGTTGTTAAAAACATCCCTAATCTTATGAAGGCTCTCCATGACTCAGTATCAAATTCAATTTTATTACCATATTGATTTAAAATTAATATGCATTGCTTATCTGATTTTCTAATTTTAAAATGACACTTTATGTTTTCAATCTTGGGATTATCCATTATTGTATCAGGCATCAAGAACACAAACTGCTCAAGCCTTAACTGGATATATTCCTTAAATGTTAATACTTCCTCTTTTCCAAATGTAATCTAGTCTAGATCATGATTCACAGTACATTTTATACATTAAACACGAAATGATTAAGATAGACAGAAGCTCGTGTGTTCTTCTTGACTTCCAGTATATATTTGGAAATGAGAGACAAATTTTTATAAAATAATTGGCCTTCATGCAAGCTGGAACAGTCGTACTGAATTTCTAGCACTTCAAGCCTCCCTATGACATAAAAGAGCTGGATGAAATAACTAGAAAAACCCTAAAAATAACTAAACAGTATGTTGATGCCTTGAATTGGAGTGAAGGAGACATTTCTTATTTAAGCCTTGGTGATATATTAAGTCCATTAAATAGTTTCGCTTCAGTTATTGTACGAGGTAGAGCTAAGAAGCAGTTTTTAACTAAATATTTAACTACAAAAATAGTTGATGTCGGAGGCAGCAGCAGCCAACAACCAATTAATTATAATATCGATTAGAAATGTAACTTAGTTTGTAACGTAATTGCGCGCCCATCCCTAATCTTTGTCTTTGCCTTCTTTTGTCTTCGCCTTGCACATGCAAGTTTATCTAACTCTCACTCTCGATTTAGCATTCGTCGGTTATGCATGGGCAAACGAAACACGCGCATCAAACATAAATCAAAATATATTAAACCATGTAATTCGTCAAACACGTAAAACACACTCCACTGTAAAATAAACCTATACATGTTAATAGAATAAATAGTGAATTAAATACACAACCCATGAAGGAAAATAATGTAAAGCTATCGTGTATTACATTAATTAAAATAAATAATCACACAAATTTCAGAACTCAATTCGAACATAGGTGAGCGTGAAAAAGGCGCACTCCTCTAAACATTTGGTGACCCCGACGTGATTTTTGTTTTAATTTCTTTCATGTGTTGTGTCATTTAAAGTGCAAGTGAAAGATTATTAACTATTGTGTTAATAATCAATCTAAGCGTCTTCTGCATAATTCGATGCAAAGACCAACAAACACGCTCGCATTCACACACACACATTCGCATATTTTCGCTCTCGTTTTCATTACGCGCGTTTACTCTTTTTTTTTGTTTTCGTTTGCCCGCTCACATTCTTGCATTCGCATATGCTTGTAAATAGTACAGTTGACAACTTAACTGTAAATCGCCCAACAAGTTATTAGTTGCGCTGTGCAAAAACTTTCGTGAACGCAGCGGTCATTCAGCGGTCAACTTTTACTTGTCGTTAATCTCGCCTGCATTTCGTTCGTCCGTTATTTCGCGAACAACAAACATTCGAACCTACAGTGGCTCGCAGTTCAAGTCTACCAGTTTCAAGTGCTAATCGCGTGAGTCAGTCGTGACTAACAATTGAAATGGCTGAAAACGAATCAAATTCTAATGCGGCTCTTCCCTCTGACTTCGACTTATACAAGGCAAAGGCAGAATCAGTAGCTCGGCAACTCCATGCATTTAATGCGTTTTTAACCAGTGAGCAGCTGATGCGCTTCAATGAAGCTGAGTTGCAGGCTAGACTGGATTTAAGCAGCGAAATGCGCCTCAGCTTTGATGCTGCACAATCCAAGCTTGAGAAGCTTAATCTTACGGAGCTGGCCACGGACGCAAGATGGCAATTTGACCAAGTCAGCCGCGAGGTGACATCCAAGCTTACTAGTGAACTCACCAGTATGCGCAAGGCTTCAATTCTCCATTCTACAGCAATCCGGAGTAATACGAACGAGCTAAATGGTGGCACAAGAAGCGCAGCGCGTCTCTCCAGATTACCACAATTTGAGCTTTCACGTTTCGGCGGTGCGTACATCGACTGGCCCGATTTCTTCGCCATGTACAACACTGTCGTCGGCCAAAATGAGGAACTAACCAAAGTGGAGAAGTTTCAGCATCTTCGATCATGCCTAGCAAGACCAGCGTTGGAAGCGATTCGCGCTCTCGAACCAACGGAGGACAATTACGACGAAGCCATGGAATTGTTAATAAATCGTTTTGACAATAAATTGTTGCATTTTCAGGCACACGTACGTTCCATATTCAGGCTCTCAAGTGTGGACAAGAGGTCGGCGACCAGTCTGCGTCAATTGAGTGACAGTATCAATCCGCATCTGCGCGCGTTGCACGCAGTGGCATCTGCTGACGACGTTGCAGATGGCTTGCTGATTCACCTGATCACATCCAAATTGGATCAAACCACGCAGGAGAAGTGGGAGGAAGCATTGCCGCTGAAAGGGTTGCCAAAATGGACCGACATGTCTGCATTCTTGGAAAGGAAATGCCGCATGATGGAAAACTTAGAATTTGCCATGGTAACGCACACACCTGGCAAGCATGTGGGAAAATCGTATGTACAAAACCGCAATACACTAATTGTTAACAGCGCTCAATCTTGTGTCTTTTGCGAATCTGTTGATCATCTGTTCAAATGTACACGATTTACAAATTTACCTCCCAATATTCGCTACAGAGAAGCAAAAAGGCTGCATCTCTGCCTTAATTGCCTTCGCAAAGGGCATAGTATACAGCAATGCAAATCTGGTCACTGCAAACATTGCCAACAGAAGCACCACTCATTGCTGCATATGGACACAAGTTCGTCTGCATATCATCCGCCCGACACAACGCGCGCTCAAGGCGCATCACTTGTCTCCTTATCCACATCGCCACCTAGAGCCCTGAAACACCACGAGAACGACTACATGCTGCTCGCAACTGCCATCATACTCGTCAGAAATCGATCTGGCACCTTCGTACCTTGTAGAGCTCTGCTTGATTCAGCATCGCAGCTCAACTTCGTCACCACTCGTCTCATCAACCAGCTTCAGTTGGAAGCACGCCGCTCGAATATCTCGGTATCAGGCATAGGAGAATCCTCTCTCTCGCTCAACAAAGCAGCTGACATTGTAGCACAATCAGCTACTGGCTCATATCAAGGATAATTTTCTGCAGTCGTAACGCAACAGATAACTGATTATCAGCCTCACTTCGACATAAATACCACCGGATGGAAAATACCCAACAATTGCCAACTCGCTGACCCGCTCTTCTACAAAGGTCAAAGGATCGATATGCTGATTGGCGCTGGCATATTTTTCGACTTGCTTTGCGTTGGACAAATTCGTCTGGCAAATAATTTACCTACGCTTCAGAAGACCAAATTAGGCTGGATAGTTTCTGGAGGCTGTGCCATTCCCAATCGCTCATCTCTAGTTGCAGCAATCAAGCATTCGGAATCGGAACCGTTGTTCGATTTAGTCAAGCAGTTCTGGGAAATCGACAATAATTGCGGCGCTACAGACATGCCGTCAGAGGAGGACACTATTTGTGAGCAATTATTTCTCCGCAATCATTCGCGTCTTGAATCAGGCGAGTACACAGTTCGGCTCCCTGCCAAGGATCGCTTCGATGCGCTTGGGGACTCATACAATCGTGCCCTACGTCGATTTAACGCACTCGAATCGAAACTGGCCGAAAATGCATCTCTAAAGTCGCAGTATGTTGCATTCATGAAAGAATACATTGATTTGAAACACATGTCATTAGCCTCCAAGCAATCTGCTGTACCTCAATATTTTTTACCTCATCATTGCGTGCAGAAGCTTGATAGCACCACGACCAAGTTGCGAGTCGTTTTTGATGGCTCCGCCAAAACCACATCTGGACTCTCTCTAAACGATCTATTGTTTGCAGGACCATCCATACAACCAAAGATATTCACCACATTACTTCGATTTCGATTTTATTAGGTTGCCTTGTGCGGGGACATCTGCAAGATGTACCGTTGTGTTCGCGTGACTCATCCAGACCAATACCTTCAATGCATCCTATGGCGCGACAAGGCGAGCGATGAAGTCCAGGTGTACACCTTAAACACCGTTACGTACGGAACAAAGCCTGCGGCATTTTTAGCTATTCGAGCTATGCAACAGCTTTCTTACGACGAAGAAACCTCGCTACCCCTTGCGTCAAAAATTATTCGAAGGGACTTCTACGTTGATGATCTAATTACTGGAGGCGACACCATCGAAGAAGTTGTTGAAATTCGTCAGCAGGTCAAGGAGCTGCTCCGAAGAGGACACTTTCCTATTCGAAAATGGTGTTCAAATGAGGAAACAGCTCTGGATGGCGAGCTGGAAGCGGACTGTGAAAAAATGGTGAAGTTCGACGATGGAACCGATGTCAAGAAGGCCCTGGGTTTGGCTTGGGATACCAACTCTGATTATCTTCTATTCAGTCCGTCGTCTACTCTCTCCGGCAGCATTGTAACCAAGCGTACAATACTAGCCACAATCGCCAAATTCTACGACCCGGGTTAATATCTCCTATAATCACCAAGCTAAAGATATTCTTACAGACGCTGTGGAAGGACAAACTCAATTGGGACGAAGCCCTTCCTCAGTCTCTACACTCTGCCTGGATTGAGCACATCTCCCAAATAGCCGTAGCTGGTACGCTCAAATTCCCTCGCTTGGTTCTGCAGCCACACTCATCATGGGAAATACATGCCTTCTGTGATGCAAGCCTAGCCGCATACGGCACCTGTGTCTACGTGCGATCAGAAGCGCAGGGTGCCTACTCATCTCATCTTCTATGCTCCAAATCAAGAGTTGCACCACTAAAAACGCTTACAATTCCTAAGCTGGAACTAGCCGCTGCGCATCTACTATCAGAGCTCGTCTCTAACATAGCTCAATGCGCACCGCACCCTTGTCGGTTCTATTGTTGGTCTGACTCGACTATTGCACTCTCTTGGATTCGACAAGCTCCATCTGAATTTAATATTTTTGTATCCAACAGAATATCTCAAATTCAGGAGCGCACCGAAGGGATGATTGGGAACCACGTTCCTACCCATTTGAACCCAGCTGACATATTATCACGTGGCTGCGGAGCACTCGAACTTTCGGAATCAAATCTTTGGCGTGAAGGACCTGCCTTTCTACGCTCATCTACTGATGATTGGCCGCCAGACATTCCTACCCGCTCAGATCTGCCCCAACGTCATCGTCATGCCTTAATTCTAACGGACAAGCTTGATATATCGTTCAGATGCAAGTACCAAAACTCTTTTGGCAAGATGCAACGAGTCTTTGGAAACATATACAGGTTCTCTCAGCTCAAGACGAATGATCAAGATCGGTCCAAAGGCCCACTTACAGTCGACGACATAAAGGCCGGTACACATCTTCTACTTAGAGGAATTCAAATAATTCACTTCGCCGAAGAACACAAGGATTTTCGCACAAAGAAGGTCGCATCATCGAAATCAAGACTCATATCGTTAAATCCGATTATGGACAGCTTCGGATTAATTCGCGTTGGCGGACGTCTTCAGAATTCGTTTTTGGACTACGAGGCAAAGCACCCAATAATTCTGCCAGCTCAGCACCCCGTCACCATCGCCATCATCGATCATTTTCACCGCCAATTCCTACACAGTGGACCACAAAGTTTGCTGGCCGCACTTCGACTTCGACTTTGGCCCATTGGTGGTCGAAAAACCGTGTCAGCAGTCATCGGCAAATGCATTCGTTGTTTTCGAATAGAGCCCAAGCTTCTCGAGCACATCATGGTACCGCTACCAGCAGATCAAGTGCAACCAGGCCGCCCGTTCTGCACAACTGTAATTGATTTTTGTGGACCATTCTTCAC
The DNA here is from genome assembly GCA_035044325.1 of Drosophila nr. medialis 2 BK-2023a. Classification (NCBI taxonomy): domain Eukaryota; kingdom Metazoa; phylum Arthropoda; class Insecta; order Diptera; family Drosophilidae; genus Drosophila; species Drosophila nr. medialis 2 BK-2023a. Next base: position 12,423 of record JAWNMH010000325.1, read on the forward strand.
CAAGTCAGAAGTCAGGAACAGGCCGCCCACAAAGTGCTACATAGCAATATTCGTTTGTTTTGCAACCAAGGCAGTACATTTGGAATTGGTTGAGGACTTATCAACCGCATCGTTCATCGCTTCATTAAAGCGATTCATCAGCATCAGAGGCAAACCCAATTCAATCTGGTCTGACAATGCAACAAATTTTGTTGGAGCACGGAATGAGCTGAACGAGTTGAGGCTACTCTTTTCGAGCGACACTCATATTAAGGAGCTTTCGAACTCTTGCCTTTCGATCGGAATCAAATGGAATTTCATTCCGCCTCGGTCTCCTCATTTTGGTGGTTTGAGGGAGACTGCGGTAAAATCTGCCAAGCACCACTTCTATCGCGTCGTTGGAAATTCTGTTCTCACATTTTACGAGCTTCGTACTCTTGTATGCGAAATTTCTGCAACGTTGAACTCACGACCTCTTTGTCCCATTTCAGAAAATCCAAGCGATCTAGAAGTTCTCACTCCTGGCACTCCATACGCCACAATCGAACCGACTTAACGCATATCGACATCAATCGCCTAAGTCGCTGGCAGCGCGTATGTCAAATACAGCAGGCATTCTGGCGCAAATGGAGCACCAGCTACTTAACATTGCTGCAAGAGCGCTCAAAATGGCGCTCATCGACGCCTAACCTGAGGATCAACTCAATCGTGGTCCTGAAGGACGACAACGTGCCACCCCTCCAATGGCGTCTTGGCCGGGTCGAGAGCACCATTACTGGAAAGGACGGCGTCTCGCGAGTTGCAATAATTAAAACTGTAGCTGGCACCGTCAAAAGAGCCGTTGGCAAGATCGCTGTTCTGCCCCTTGGAACCAAATCAGTTGAAACCCTTGCACTTTCAACGGGGGGAGCATGTCGGAGGCAGCAGCAGCCAACAACCAATTAATTATAATATCGATTAGAAATGTAACTTAGTTTGTAACGTAATTGCGCGCCCATCCCTAATCTTTGTCTTTGCCTTCTTTTGTCTTCGCCTTGCACATGCAAGTTTATCTAACTCGCACTCTCGATTTAGCATTCGTCGGTTATGCATGGGCAAACGAAACACGCGCATCATACAAAAGATCAAAACATGTTAAACAATTAACTCGCTGAACTAATCACAACACACTCCACTGTAAAATAAACCCATACATGTTAATAGAATAAATAGTGAATTAAATACACAACCCATGAAAAAAAATAGTGTAAAGCTATCGTGTATTACATTAATTAAAACAAATAATCACAACAAAACAAATTCAATTCGAACATAGGTGAGCGTGAAAGAGGCGCACTCCTCTAAACAGTTGATTTAGAACTAGATCAAAGCTTAACTCACTTTCAAAACTTTTTCACAAATTGCAGAATACATAGGAAAATATCAAACCAATGTGCTCTGAACAATTTATTTAAACTCTTTGTAATCTTAGAAAGTTCTAATTTTAAAATATACGGAAATTAAATTCTGTTTACATCATTTGGAGCTTTTCTTTATTCATTTTAGCCATTGGATCTTCATCACACTTAGATTTAAGTTTATAATAAAATCTAATACAACTCGAGCGTTTCTTAAGGCACATACGCCTTTATTTTGATGGGACCCACACTCGGAGAAAACATTAAATTTCAGCTCATCTAATCGTGGGCATCCCTATTCTTCAAAATTCATTACACATGTCCTTAGAAACTTTTCAAGAAACTTTTTCTTTGTATCTCCCTTCTCATATTATTATCAAGCTCACGAAGATAATTTCTGACTTTTAAAAAAGCTTTCATTTCCAACATTCCAACAGAGATTGTGTTGGTTTCTAGTTAACCATATTGCCGTTTTACGGGCCGTCTTAGTTAATCTGAGAAAATCATATGTTGGTTTTATAAGATAACGAACGTCTTGGTAATATCCATTCCTAAAAACTAGTTCAATTTCTTTTAATATAAAATAGTTGTTATTTCCATAAAATCATTGAATGTCGACAACTACTTGATTTTCCATCACATTTATTTAAACGATGTGCTGAACTAATCCCGATAATGGTGAATACTCAACTAACCGATCATGCATAAGTAGACAATATACTTTAGTGTTTCTAGCACTGGCACTATCCAACTCAATGGAAACTCTGATATCAATCGGGCCAGTTTTTACAGCCTCATTCTGTTGTGTTAGATCTATAACAACAATTTGTGCTTTTTCTTTTAATTCCTTGTCCAGCCGCTGAGGACAATGACTCAAATATTGAGACTGGTTAAATATTATCAAATATACCTCGCTAAGTTTTAAGTTATATTGAAACACTATAAGGGCTGAGCAATAAAAAACCTATTTTAAATGTAAAAATAATGTTACATTTTGCTTTAATGGTCAGCTCAGCCCTTAAAAAGCCTCTAAACAATCAACCTGCAAATTGCTCTTCATTTACATTTGGCGATATTTGAGAATTCTCTTTTTAAAATAAATGAAACACTCACATTCAATTTTTCGAATTTGGACTTTCCGCCACCTTTTATCCCACAACACACAACTTTATTTCTGTAAGACGTGTCTTAATTTCGCGCTCATCGACAGGATGCATGCTGAACATCATCAGCAGTATAGGAAGGTTGTGTTTCGTAGTTTAGATATACGTTTTATTGTGTTTACAGACTGCGAATGCCCTGTTTTTTAGAGTCTACGGAAGATGCAAGTGTAAAATTGGTCAAGTCTCTTACCAGAGATGTAAGTGATATTTATACCTGTTAATTAGCTTATATAAACCTGTAGCCATGAGTGTCGATGAAGAGTATAGTTTTAGAAATGCAGCTAATTGTCACATATGTCAAAAGTCCTTAGGCAATGTTCGCGTTAGAGATCATTGCCATTTAACCGGGTCGTACAGGGGATCAACACATAATGTCTGCAACATAAATTTTCAATTTGCACCTTTTGTCCCACCAGTTTTTCACAATTTTTCAAAATATGTTTCCCATTTGTTCATTAGGAAATTAACTAAAGTTGAAGGTGAAATAAAAGTACTTCACCTTAATAAAGAGTTATGCATCTAAAATGTTAAAAACCTTGAGATTAGATTCTTAGATACATTCCGTTTCATGGCAACAAGTCTAGATGCACTTAGTAGCAATATAGATTCAAAAAATTTCATTGATGTAAAAAAATTTTTCTCATTAGATAATGAGTTTGAACTTTAACGTAGGAAGACAGGCTTTCCACATGAGTATATCGACTCAGAGAGTAGATTATATGAATCAGCTCTTCCCCCTAGAGATAAATTCGGCATTAGTTAAACTGTTAAAGAATGTTCACTCGACGTCTACTCCCAGGCGCAAAGAGTCAAATCAGTTTTCAGTTGTCAAAGTCTCAAAGATTACATGGAGTTGTATCTTAAGACTGATGTTATACTACTTGCCGATGATTTTCAAAATTTTCGAGCTATTTGCAAGAAAATTTATTCATTAGATCCCGCCCATTATTACACAACACCTGGTCTTTCATGGGATGCAATGCTAAAGACAACAAAAATAGAACTAGAATTACTTACAGATATTAATATGTATAGGTTTACCCAAATGGGCATTCGTGGTGGCTTAGGGAAAGACGATGAAAAACAGCGAAAAACTATATGAAAACAGCGAAAAAACCACATGAAAACCGCTCGAAAACCAGAAACCACATGTTAAACAGCGAAAAAACCACATGAAAAACAGCGAAAAACCATATAATAAACAGCGAAAAACCACATGATTAACACTAAAAACCGCTCGAAAACACCAAAAAACCACATGATAAACAGTAAAAACCGCTCGAAAACCACTAAAAACCGCTCAATAACCAGAAACCACCTCCAAAGGTGTTGTTTGGCTTATATCTAATATTTTAAATAGCTTAAAAATGAATGAACATGTACTAAAGAATTGACGAAAACAAGAAGTGCACTAAAAGAAAATTTCAAATCATTAAATTATGTAGAGTCGCAAATGAATAACAATTGAAGGAAACGTTTAACCCATCAACAAAACTAAAGAGGTAAATCGTAATTAAATAAATAAAATAGAATAAAATAACTCATTTAGAGATGGTATGGTGATGTTTAGATCTAATATCCTTAGCTTTGTATACACATAAAGTAAGAAAATCAACTTTAAGTTTTATAGATAATAAGAGTTTTGTAGATAATACCAAATTGATTTTTGCTCATCAGCTTCGGGAAGGTGAGCTTCTTCCCATCCTCATCATCGGTGAGGTCGATTACCTCATTGTCGCTGTCCTCTGCCATTTTCACTCGCTTCGAGCGGAAATGTTCCTTCCTGATGTAGGGGATGGTGTCCTCATCATCCCCATTTATGTCCTTCCTCTTCTGAGGCGCTATTTCCAGATCAATAGGCCTCAATATTGTTGGCGATCATTGTGGCGACGGTTGTGGTGCTGGTGTTAGTTGATGACTATGTAACCCATCGTTACCTCCTCCAGTAGGGATCGGTCAGCTTATGAATTCCTCCAAATGTAAATTCATAGCATTCACTTCGCCCATCATTCTCAAGATCTCCTGTAGGTTCTGCGTCATCTTTTTGTGTGAGTCAGTTCTATTCAGGACACTCTTTTATATCCCATACTATACACCGAATGCATTTGTTTCATGCACAAATTAACAAAAAATCACATTAACACACACATTCAAAAGGTTTCAACAATATTAACACTGACAAGCTTATCGCTTATCAGTTTCCCTACATATTTTTTAAAATCAAAAAAATCAGATAAGCATTACATAGTAATTTTAGGTTTGCATTTCCCTCACATTTATTTTTATTATTTTTTGATGTGCACTCACATTCGAAAGGTTTCTGCATTGAAACACTGACAGAGTTTCACTATTCTGTACTTTTACCAGGAAAATTTTAAAATTAAAAAAAAAAAAAAATCAGATAAGCAATGCATATTAATTTTGGGTTTTCATTTCCCTTTAATTTAATTTGTTAGTACACACACGTTCGAAAGATACAACCGATGTAATCAGCCTGGAAAACCGCATGATAAACTGCATACAATCCGCTTGAAAACCAGAAACCACCTACAAAGGTGTCGTTCGATATTTACCAGTTATTTCTCGCTAAAAATATATGAACACATACTCAAAGAATTAGCAAAAACAAGAACCCTTAATAAAAAGAGGAGGAATAATAAAATAATTGTTGCATTCGTCGTGGAGGATCGGTAGCGCCAAGCGAACACACAAGAATAAACAAGCGACAAACCTCCCATTATATTTTTGTGTTGCCTACCTTAGGGCATTTGCTTTAATGAAAATTCGCCTTACAATTCTTAAGTGGTTTAAGCCCAAATCGATTGGCATGCTAGATACAGCAAACGCGCGAAGGCCGAAAAAGTGAAAAAAAGGGGCGTGAAAAAAAGGCGGAAAAAAGGCCACTGAATTACTTTTCCATTCCACTTACATGGTGGTTAAATTATTACGATTTTTTTTGGGTTGGAGCTAAGTGATAGATATTAAATTAATAATAAATGTAAGTAAGATATAGTAAAATTATGAAACGAGAGTAGATTCGTTTGGAGGGAGTATGGAGTAGATTAGTCGCCAATTCCAATATGAGGGCGATGGACCCACAAAATCCCTTTGGTTCATTGCAGGAAGGGCGGGTCCGTCGTGGCCATATACACCAGGCCTGCCAACTGTTCCGTTTATTTTGTGTGTGCATGTAGGGTGATATGTAGTGTTGTGAAGGTAGAGTCAGTTTCGGATCTGTACCGTCTATGGGCAGGGTTGGAGTTACCCCACCCTGAGAAATCTGAGTTAGTTGAGGTTGCCCACTGGGAAACAATAGACGTGTTACATAATGCTGCACACTTTGCACAGGGCACAGTGCACTATTATTTCAATGCATAAAATTAGGTAGACCCGCAATTGAATATCAACAGCAGTATAGGAAGGCTGTGTTTCATAGTTTAGATATACCTTTTGTTGTGTTTACAGACTGCGAATGCCCTGTTTTTAGAGACTAGGGAAGATGTGGATATAAAATTTATCAGATTTCTTATCAGAGATGTGAGTGATATTTATACCTGTTAGCTAGCTAATATAAACCCCATAGTTATGAGTAATGAAGAAGAGTTTAGTTTTAGAAATGCAGCTAATTGTCTTATCTGCAAAAAGAGTTTAGCCGGTGATCACATTAGACTCATTTGACTGATTTATACAGAGGATCATCACATAATGTCTACATCATCAATTTTCATTTGTAACTTTTCTCTTTCATAAACCGTTCTCGCCTGCGTACGACATGTCGCAGCTGCTCGAGATTAAAAATCGGTACTTATAAAATCTCATGCTGCACTTCCGGTAATAAATTAGCTTGAAGCACCTCGAGTAATAGGACATTGGCTGTGTAAGTCTATCGGCTAACATCATAATGTCTTCATGATAGGTGTCGAATGGTTCGATGTATTTTTGTTTTCTCACCGAAATGGCTGTGAATGTCTAAATCTGTTCGACCATCCTTGAAATGAGACTTCAACGCTCGACACAAGTCGGGCCAACAAACGGGCGATACACTTTAATGGTATCTCCAGTACCATTCACTACCACTGCTTTCAAACAGGTTACTAGCATAGCGAGATAGCAGCTCAAAGTTTGCCATCCAACGTCTGTGTTGTAAGCGCTCTTACACGAGATATAAAGTCGTCTACTGATAATGATGAATGCCCCGAAAATTTCAACTTCCAATTGGAAATAATCTGACTTATTCTATCAGAACGTAAATTCCCATATTGCTGCGATCCCATTGGCGAGGAACTATTTGGTGGCTTACACCATTTCTGGGTAAATTTTCTGAATCTACTAGATTGGGAGTTGGGATAGTTGTTCAAAAGATTGTCGTTCTCTACTATGAGTAGAAGGTCCAGCAGAAGGATTAACATCAGCAGGGGTGCTCACTGGATTCTGCACTGATAATCTTTGAAAACCTAACTCAATTGCTTGTGACAAAAGTTGGGTTTGCTGAGCAATTGCTGCAGCCATTGCATTGACAACAGATTGCTGCAGGCTTCTAGCAATCTGGCTTTGAGCATTACTTTGCTCCACCACTATGTGAGGGTGCTGAGACACTCCTGACTTTAGGTTATCACTTTGCACTGCGCTAATGCTAGCTATACCATCGACGGTGTTGAGCTGAGGGGCTGCTAACGACTCATTTCTCGGCCTCACTCCCGATACAGAACTAGGTCCCGCCTTCATGGTCTGCGTTTTGCCCGTTGTAGTGAGTTT
>JAWNMH010000328.1:0-12289 GCA_035044325.1 Drosophila nr. medialis 2 BK-2023a
GCCAAGAATGAGTTAGCTGAACTCAAGCGACTCTTACTCAGCGAGAAGCACATCGACTCTGTCCGACAGTTTTGTGTCTCTGACGACATCGAATGGGAATTCATCCCACCTCGCTCACCACACTTTGGTGGACTTTGGGAGGCGGCGGTGAAGACAGCAAAATACCATTTCTATCGGTCGGTCGGACCCTCGGTTTTGCCCCTGGATGATTTGCGCACACTGGTTTGCCACATTGGGGCAATAATAAACTCTCGACCTCTCTTTCCACTTTCAGAGCACCCTGCAGATCTGGATGTGTTAACTCCTGCGCACTTCCTTGGCACTGCGCCACTCACACTTTATCCGGAGCCGGATGTCACCAAGCTAAACGTTAGCCGCCTGGATCGATGGCAGTGTATAGCTTATTATCAGCAAATTTTCTGGAGTCGTTGGCGTGATGAATATTTAACGCTTCTTCAGCAACGGTCCAAATGGAGAAAATCCTACGCGGGTGTTCACATCAACGATGTTGTCCTTGTAAAGGATGAAAACTTGCTACCCCTTAAATGGCCACTGGATCGTGTGTTCGAGCTTGTTGCTGGTGCTGACGGCGTTTCCCGAGTAGCTGTTTTCAAGACGTCAACTGGAACAATAAAGAGAGCTGTGCGCAAGTTGTGTGCCCGTGTCTTTCAACGGGGGGAGAATGTTTGGTTACGCAGGTATCCGCGCCAAACAACAATTAAAGCAGCTTCTCTCTTAATATTTTTCTCTTTGATAAGTTATGCTCTGCGCAGCATAAAGAGCAAATTAACGTAACGATCATAACTGTTGTTTTGTATATGCTCATCGGCATTTCGTTTTATTGCACTTGTTTTCACTTTGCTTGCCCTTTGCCTTGGCTGAGCGCAAGCAGCAGCCGCAATTCGGCAGTTAATTAGTTCTATTTCGTCTATCGAGAATTCAAGTCGCGGCACTGTGTTCGACACCGCAAGTCGGCGGATTGGTTCGAACAATTAAAGGTGTAAAGCTCAAATCGGAGCTTCTAATAAACAATCGTAAATATTTTTAATTTTGGCCACGAAGGCAAATAAACTTAATTTATAGAAAAGCAAATTTCGGTGCGTTTCTATTTATTTGTGTGACTCTTGTAAAAATTTGATAGCTATTGAAAAAGCTCAATAGCTCAACAGCATCCTTGTTGCTTAGTTCCTTGTGAAGCTGTCGCTTTAGGTTGTCAACTTCATTGGTCACAATGTTATTCGTGCAACTTTCCTCGATCTTTTCACCAAGCGACTTTATCAATTTTTCGTCATCTATAATTTGCTCCTCTAGAAAAGTCTTTTCATACCGCTCCGTTGCCAACTCAGCCCTCAATCCAAGGAGTTCACGCATACGCTGTTGGAGCCGCTTAGTTCTTGGTGTTGACAGCGTCACAGGATTCGTACACCCAATCGCATCATTGTCGATTGGCGTCGAGTCCGTCGTGCTGCTGCTGGCCAGTGCCGTCACTGAACTGTTTGTATTGCTTTCACAATCTTCGCGAATATTTGGAATGATCTGGCGCAAACGATTGCGAGTCAGCTCCGGTTCGTTGACAATCTGTTTAAAGAAGACAACGATGCACTGCTGCATTGTTTTCGGTAAATCGTTGCAGATATTATGAAAATATGTGATCGGACTCTGAATGCCCGTGTAGTGCATAAGAAGTGTGTACACGTAAATGTAATCATCGTTTGCTAGGCGGCCATCGTGCTCAAAATGTGGCTCAAAATCCGGATAGTTATCTTGAAGAAAAGTTTTTAGTGACCCTAGAAACGGAGTAATGTTTAAGGGCGACGCCGACTGTTTGGTGGCTGGCTCAACTCCAGCATACTGCATATTGGCAAAAAATGCCTCGATATCAGAATCTTCAAGACATGAAATGTTTTCGATGAAATGGCATTTTTGCACCCACTGCAACAATAGCGTTTTCCACACTGGCAATTCCACTCTATCTTATATTTAACACAAGACAAGGATACCCACAAAAGAATATTAGCATGGAATGCGCACGTGCGTCATTTACTTCTTATTATTTTAAACTATTATACAAACAAGTTTTTAATTTACTAATATTATTGATAAGCTAATTTCAAACTGTTCTTAGTTTATTATGACTTTCACTTGATTTTACAAAAATACTTAGAACAACAAACTTGGATTCTCGACGCTAACAAAATAAGCGCGCTTGTTGCGAATTGCGATACTTCTTAGGTATCCTTGTCTTGTGTTAAATATAAGTTAGAATGGAATTGCCAGTGTGGAAAAGGTTTGCGCCAGTTGTAACAAACCTACTTCTTCGGCTTAGCTAAAACTCAGTCGAGCTGCGGGTTCGCGCAACAAATTTATATTTGACTCGTTTGCGATAATTAACAACAACAATTATATGTATTAAATTAAATAATGGTTTTTATTTGTCGCGACTGTACCCAAGATCACATTTTACAATGAATCTTCCATCTGCAGCAATCTACAAGTTCTCAGTGAAATGGCTCTCGCACTCCTTTTCAGTTGGTGTACGTTGCCTTTCTGCTGTTTCCAAGTTGTCTAGGGTCCACAATCGCTCCATTATGGTATTCGTTTCTTCTCCTGTAGCTACTGCACAAATGGCTGCTGACATCCTTGATTCTTTTATTTTTTCAGCCACAACCCATCCCAACTTGGATCTTTGCATGATTGGACCAAAGGGTATTTTGTGTTGTTGTGGGAGCAATAGTGCATAATAGTGTTCCGCACCGATAAGCATGTCGATTTTGCCAGGTTTATTGAATTGGGGATCTGTCAACGGTAGAGTTGCTGGCATGGTCAAATTTTTAGCATTTATGGTTTGGGCTGGCTTATCCGTAATAATGTGCGGTAGAATAAATGTTTTGATCCGAATTGTAAAGTCGTTGTATAATGTTCTTGTCTTAACCTTTGTTGTGACTAGATGTGTTTTTGCTGTGCTACGTCCAGTTTGTGCTTGTTATTCAATTTTAACACGTACTTTTAATTTAATTAATATAAAACTTATCTGTGCTTTATTTCTATTTAATTTTGTGGTGACTGCTTTGGTAATTTGGGTATTATATCGGTAATTTTGCTAGAAGTCAGTAAAAATTGTTATTTTTGTAAACATAAAGTGCGCGGTTAACAGCTGTGTTTTGTTTTTGTTTTTTATTTTTGAGTGCGCTTGGAGCTCTCGCTCTCGTTGTTTCACATTGCATGCAAGATCGTTTTGCATTGTTGTTGTTATGGCGGATTTTGTGTGCGCTTTATTACTCTCGCTCTCTCTACTGTCGTGTGCTCTCACAACGCTTTATTACTCTCTCTCTCTCTTTTTTCGTGTGCTCTCGTAACTGTGTTTTGCACGCGTTGTTGTTTTCAGTGGTTCAAAGTTTTGCCTCTTTTCGTATGTATTCTTACAGCGTCTAATCTCGGTGTTGTTGTATCTATTTCATCTCTTGTGCGCTGTTTGTTTTCTTATTTTCTCTGGGCTGTGCCGAATCTTTGTAAAGTTTTCTCTACTTTTCGAGCATATCTATTTCTAAATTCAGTATGTCTGCGTGCTACCTAAAAAGCTGCAAGTGCCATGCTGACCCAAAGGCTGATTTCATCTGTTGTTGGTTGTGTGATAACGTGGTGCACGTTAAATGTGCTGGTTTCACGCAACGGGTAAAGGATTTAATCGGCAATAAGTCGGGTTTAAAGTGGTGTTGCAAGCGATGCCGCGAGACGGAGTTGGATATTCAGGGTTTTATGAGGCAAACTAGACGGGGCTTTCACAATCCGCCTGGCATTTAGTAAGCTCAGTGCTGATTTTGATGCTATGGAGAGTCAATTTAATAGTGTAAAACTGTTGAATGAGTCTCTTAAGCAGAAGCAATCGGCCGAGCCTGCTTTGCCTCGGGAACAAGGTTTATTGGCCCCGGCTCTGTTGGTGACCCCTGCACCGCTGACACCCACTGTTGATAATGGTCAGCAGTTGATGCAGTTTAATTCTGCTGCACCACCTGCAATCAACAGAGGTGGCTCAATTGTGTCAAAGGCCATTGTGCCCGTTTTGGTTCCCCCACCTCTTTCTAGTAGTGCTCCTAGGTCTATTATAGCGGTTGTACCTAGAAAGCAAATTTTTATTTCGCGTGTTGCCTCCGATATAACTGTGGATGACATTAAAGCCTATATACAGGGTAAAGTGTCATCTACGGGAATATTGACTGAAATCTTCTAATGTTGCACCAAAAAACTAAAATCCTCTCTTTCTCTAGCATATCAGAATGTTAGAAATCTTAACACCAAACTTTCTAAACTATTTGTTGACAGTCTTTCTTTTGAATTTGATATTCTAGTATTTACCGAAACTTGGTTAAAACCTGATATCTCAGATCACTCTTTATTTTCCAAGAAATACACCCCTTACAGATGTGATCGAGTATCACGCTTAGGTGGTGGTTGTCTGATCGCTGTTGATTCTGATCTAGCATCAGATTATTTCTTACCTCCTTTTGCTTTAGACATTGAATTTATAAGTATTAAAATTCAGTTCAATACTTTTTCTTTGTTTATAACTTGTTCTTATATTCCACCACAATCAGATGTCTCGATATATCTGAACCATCTATCCGCTAACCAATATATTTCCTCTATGCTTTCGGATAGAGACTATTTGATTGTATGCGGTGACTTTAATCTTCCAGAAATTATATGGTCCGCTCCACCAAATGTATCGGTGCCACTTAGTTCAAATGAGTTTATCGATGGGTTTCATGAGCTGTCACTGTCTCAAGTTAACCATATTCGAAACTGTAACGACCGTTTACTGGATTTAATTTTTATATCTGATCCTACTTGTAGTATTATCTCTCGTTGTGATCCACTTGTTAATCCCGAAGATCCTTATCATCCTACGCTCGATTTGATTACAGAGCTGCCTACTCTAGTGCCTCATGTAGCATCGGATTCTACACGTAAGAATCGTTGCTTCCGTAAAGCAGATTTTATTAGACTCAACCAATTATTATTTGACACTGATTGGGCAGAACTTTACTCCTGTACTAATCTGGATAATGCTGTGTCAATATTTTATACTACCATTGACTCTCATTTGGATGCTTGTGTTCCCCGTTCGAATGCTGGGAGGGCTAATAGGCCTCCCTGGTTTTCGCGGGAGTTAGATAGGTTGAAAAACGTGAAGTCAAGACATTATAAGAAGTTTAAGCGAACAAGTAATCCTTCTGATTACTCTCGCTATTTAGTTGCTAGAGCAACTTTTATTACTCATAACTCTCGTTGTTATCATAGTTACCTTCTTCGTTGTAGGCTGCAATTTGCACAAGATCCTAAGCAGTTCTATAACTTTGTGAATATGAAACGCAAATCGTCTTCTTTACCTAACTACGTTTTCTATGAAGATAGGATTGCAAAAGATGATCAGGATGCAGCCAATCTGTTTGCTGATTATTTTCAATCCACCTATTCCTCTATTAACTTCTCACAAAATGTACCTTATCCTTACCCTGTTCAAAGAGCTAATTGCATTTTTGGTCCTGTGATCACTTTAGAGTCACTTCTTGCCGACCTACACTCAATCAAGCCTGGTTTTTCGCCTGGTCCTGATGGAGTTCCGGGATGTGTACTTAAGTACTGTTCCGAGTCGTTTTGCAAACCTTTACTTAAATTATTTACCTTGTCTGTTGAAACTTGTTGTTTCCCCGCTATCTGGAAGGAATCCTTTATTATTCCTCTCCATAAAAATGGATCAAAGTCTGATATAAAAAACTATAGGGGTATTTCCAAATTATCCGCAATACCTAAGGCATTTGAGAAAATATTAACGACTCAACTGCAACACTTATGTAGTTCTATTATTTCACAATTCCAGCATGGTTTTGTGAAATGTAGGTCCACTACCACTAACATTCTTGAATTTACTTCCCTTGTGATCAAAGGATTTCAGAATAAAATGCAAACTGATGTCGTATACACAGACTTCAGTAAGGCATTTGACTCTGTTAACCATTCTCTCCTTCTTCGCAAATTAGACCTTATAGGATTTCCTACTAACCTTGTGACCTGGATTTCGGAGTATTTGAGTAACAGAACTCAAAAAATTTTATTCAAATCTGTGCTTTCTAAACCTATCCTAGTCACCTCAGGTGTACCCCAGGGTAGTCACCTTGGTCCAGTGCTTTTTAACCTATTTATCAACGACCTTCCTTCTGTTGTTTTGCATTTTAACATACTTATGTATGCTGATGACGTCAAGTTGTGCCTGACGTATAATGATATGTCCTCTCATTACTTATTGCAGGCGGACTTATTTTCCTTTTTGTCCTGGTGCAAAATAAATCTGCTCAACTTGAACTGCTCTAAGTGTAAGGTCATGTCATTTTATCGTATTACTCCCCATGTTGTTAGTTACACTCTCGATGGGGTTCCACTTGATAGACTGATTGAAGTAAAGGATTTAGGTTTACTTCTTGATCACAGGTTAAAATTCGACAACCATATTAAATTGACTGTCAACAAAGCTTTTCAAGTTCTTGTTTTTATAAAGCGTTGGTCAAAGGAATTTGATGACCCATATACGACCAAGATACTTTTCACTTCCCTTGTACGTCCAATTCTGGAATATGGATCTTGTGTATGGTCTCCACAATATCATATTCATCAAAGTAGATTGGAATCTGTACAGAAGAGCTTCTTACTTTTTGCTCTTCGTCGCTTTGACTGGGGTGCTCTTCCTCCTTACCCCAATAGGCTGCTGCTTATTAACCTTCCCACCCTAACTAACCGTCGTGTTATGCTAGGGGTTATTTTTGTAGTTAAATTAATTAAAGGCGAAATCGATTCAGCAGCGTTGATGAGCCAAATAAATTTTTCTGTTCCCTTTAGACCTTCTCGCCATTTCTTCCCACTTTCCCTTAATCGCTGTAATACTAATTATTCCTTGCATGAACCGTTTCGAGTACTCTGTAATGATTATAACAAATTATACCGTATAATCAATTCAGAGTCCTCCATTTCTATAATTAAAAACTCTATTTTAAATGCCCTATCTCGGGAATAACTTTTCTGCATGCACACGTGGCGGACTAATTCTTACAAATTCTTACTAATTATCTTTGGTCTGATTGGGTTTTCCCCAATTCACGCAACAAATGTTGGACCAATTTGCTTTTAAATACCCCCAGAAATCATTTTAATCATTCTAATCATTTTAATCTTTCTTATTTCTAAATATATTTATAATTTCTATATTTTTAAATTTAAATTAAATTACATTTTTTAAGCTTTTGTATCTTTTGTGTCGACTGACTTTTAGTTGACAATAAATAAATAAATAAATAAATAAATAAATAATATCTTTGTATTATGCAGGAATTCTGTGGTCAAATCGAAATTTCATTTGGTTGACTTATCCGGCTCAGAAAGGTGCGCGAAGACGATGGCTTCTGGTGATCGCTTCAATGAGGCCGTCAACATCAACAAGGGCCTGCTGGCCCTTGGAAATGTTATTAATGTGCAGGGCTCTCAGTAATATTTTTATACCTGCTTTCATAAGTCTTCAATGTATCTCCTCAGACCCCTGTAAATACATAATTGATTTAAATGTTTGTTTTGTTGCAGCTGGAGAAACTGCAGCCTATGTGCCATATCGGCACTCGAAGTTGACGCGATGGCTGCAGGACTCCTTGGGTGGGAATTCGATAACATTGATGATCGCCTGCGTTAGTCCGGCTGACTACAACGATGGCCAAGACAATCAGCACGCTGCGATTTGCGGATCGTGCGCTACAAGTCAAGAATAAGCCGATCATGAATGTCGATCCGCATGCGGCCGAAGTGATCAGGCTCCAGGACATAATACAAAACCTCAAGCAGCATAATTGTCAATTGCAAAAGGAGCTGCAGGAGGCGCTCCAATTTCAATTCCCTAGAAATTGGATTAGGATTGGGATTTCGAAATTGCAGTTTATATTTATTTTTTATTTTTTTTGTTGTATATGTAATATCATATATATATTTACATTACTAATGGACTAAATTGCCAGTTGAGATCAGATCGGAGACGAATAACGATTTCATCAATTTTATGAATGCTATTTTTGCAAGCTTTTACTTCCTTCTAAAGCAAAAACAAAATCGTGTCAAAAAAAAAATAAAAAAATAGGAAAATAATTTAACTGATAGCCAAAGTCGAAGGAACTGCCCCAGATGCAGGCCTAGAAAAAAAGAATAGGGAAACACTGCTGCCTATGTGCCATATCGGCACTCGAAGCTGACGCGATGGCTGCAGAACTCCTTGGGTGGGAATTCGATAACATTGATGATCGCCTGCGTTAGTTCGGCTGACTACAACGTGGCCAAGACAATCAGCACGCTGCGATTTGCGGATCGTGCGCTACAAGTCAAGAATAAGCCGATCATGAATGTCGATCCGCATGCGGCCGAAGTGATCAGGCTCCAGGACATAATACAAAACCTCAAGCAGCATAATTGTCAATTGCAAAAGGAGCTGCAGGAGGCGCTCCAATTTCAATTCCCTAGAAATTCGATTAGGATTGGGATTTCGAAATTGCAGTTTATATTTATTTTTTATTTTTTTTGTTGTATATGTAATATCATATATATATTTACATTACTAATGGACTAAATTGCCAGTTGAGATCAGATCGGAGACGAATAACGATTTCATCAATTTTATGAATGCTATTTTTGCAAGCTTTTACTTCCTTCTAAAGCAAAAACAAAATCGTGTCAAAAAAAAAATAAAAAAATAGGAAAATAATTTAACTGATAGCCAAAGTCGAAGGAACTGCCCCAGATGCAGGCCTAGAAAAAAAGAATAGGGAAACACTGCTGCCTATGTGCCATATCGGCACTCGAAGCTGACGCGATGGCTGCAGAACTCCTTGGGTGGGAATTCGATAACATTGATGATCGCCTGCGTTAGTTCGGCTGACTACAACGTGGCCAAGACAATCAGCACGCTGCGATTTGCGGATCGTGCGCTACAAGTCAAGAATAAGCCGATCATGAATGTCGATCCGCATGCGGCCGAAGTGATCAGGCTCCAGGACATAATACAAAACCTCAAGCAGCATAATTGTCAATTGCAAAAGGAGCTGCAGGAGGCGCTCCAATTTCAATTCCCTAGAAATTCGATTAGGATTGGGATTTCGAAATTGCAGTTTATATTTATTTTTTATTTTTTTTGTTGTATATGTAATATCATATATATATTTACATTACTAATGGACTAAATTGCCAGTTGAGATCAGATCGGAGACGAATAACGATTTCATCAATTTTATGAATGCTATTTTTGCAAGCTTTTACTTCCTTCTAAAGCAAAAACAAAATCGTGTCAAAAAAAAATAAAAAAATAGGAAAATAATTTAACTGATAGCCAAAGTCGAAGGAACTGCCCCAGATGCAGGCCTAGAAAAAAAGAATAGGCTATAAAAAAAACTTATATAAAAAAAAAAACAAAAAAAAACACAAAAATAGAAAACAAAATTAATTTTGGAAACGTACCGGAGGCAAATGCATTTATTAGTCAGTAAGTTGCCAGAGTCGAGTCTGTGACTACCCTATAGCAATTATATTAATCGACGTAGCGATATTTATCGTTGCCGTTAAAATTCAAACGTATTTCAACAGCCGAAAAAACGAGAAAATGAATTCATTAAATTTTTGCCTACCAGCATGCCTTTTCGTTATTAGGTTCTAAAAACGAAATATATTGCTATATTATTATACAGTTAAACAGTTATACATTTTCCAAATTTCCCTTTTCAAATCTTAGTTGTATTCATTTTGAGTTTCAGCATGTCAATGCACGGCTTACAGGACGACGATGATGATGACATTCCCTTGCTGGCGCGTAAAAAGATCAAGAAGGAGACAAAGGACGAGGATAAGGACAAAGAGACTGAGAAAAAAAACAAGAAGCGACTCAAGGAGGAGCACGATGATGACTACGGCAGCATTTTCAAATCCAAAAAGAAAAAGGTTAAAAAGGAGCAACATGAGATCAAAGCGGAGCACGTTTCATCCACCAAGCATTCGCGCAAAATCAAAATGGACGAAGAGGCAGAAGTGTGGCGATGGTGGGAGGAGAAGAGGCGAGACGATGGCGTCAAATGGACAACATTGGAGCACAAGGGACCCGTCTTTGCGCCACCCTACGAACGTGTGCCGCAAAATGTGAGATTCTTCTACGATGGCAAACCGTTGCAGCTGAGCGAGGAGACGGAAGAGGCGGCAACATTCTATGCCAAGATGCTGAATCACGATTACTGCACTAAGGATGTATTCAATACTAACTTCTTTAAGGATTTCCGTAAAACAATGACCAGCAAGGAGAAGATCATTAAAGATTTTCGCAAGTGCAATTTCCACGAAATGTTTCAATTCTTCCAAGCCGAATCGGAGAAACGAAAAGCGGCCACCAAAGAGGAGAAACTCCTCAAAAAGAATGATAACGAGGCGTTAGTCAAAGAATACGGTTTCTGTACGATTGACGGCCATAAGGAGAAGATCGGTAATTTCCGTTTGGAGCCACCCGGTCTATTTCGTGGTCGTGGCGAGCATCCCAAAATGGGCATGATTAAGCGCCGCATTGCCGCCGCAGATGTCTCCATTAATTGTTGCAAACAGTCCAAGGTGCCACAGCCTCCGATGGGCGGACGTTGGAAGGAGGTGCGTCACGACAATACTGTCACCTGGCTAGCCTCCTGGACGGAGAATGTGCAGGGAAAGGTAAAGTACATAATGCTGAATCCATCGTCCAAGCTCAAGGGCGAAAAGGATCACATCAAGTACGAGACAGCCCGCCGGCTCGACAAGGTCATCGACAAGATACGCGCCACATATCGCGACGAATGGAAGTCGAAGGAGATGCGTGTCCGGCAACGAGCTGTGGCCCTCTACTTCATCGATAAGCTGGCGCTGAGGGCGGGCAATGAGAAGGACGAGGATCAAGCGGACACCGTCGGCTGCTGTTCGCTGCGCGTCGAGCATGTCCAGCTGCACAAGGAGCTCAACAGTAAAGAGAATGTGGTCGTATTCGATTTTCCTGGCAAGGATTCCATACGCTATTACAACGAGGTCGAGGTTGAGAAGCGCGTCTTCAAGAATCTCGAACTTTTCATGGAGAACAAGAAGGAGGGCGACGATCTCTTCGATCGCCTGAACACCCAAGTGCTAAACGAGCATCTCAAAGAGCTGATGGATGGACTCACGGCTAAAGTATTTCGCACATATAACGCATCGAAGACACTGCAAAGCCAATTGGATCTGCTCACGGTAGGCAGTGCAACCGTTGCCGAGAAACTGCTCGCTTATAATCGGGCCAACCGGGCCGTCGCCATACTCTGCAACCATCAGCGATCGGTGCCCAAGGGACACCAGAAGTCAATGGATAATCTGAAGGAGAAAATACGCGCCAAGCGTGACAACATCGATGACTGCGTGGCCGAATATCATGATTTGAAGAATGCGGCCAAGCGCGGCTCGGTCAAGGAGAAAGTGAATGTCGATAAAAAAGCCAAACAATTGGAGCGCTTGAAGGATCAACTGAAGAAATTGGAACTACAAGAGACTGATAGAGACGAGAATAAGACCATTGCGCTGAGCACATCCAAACTAAATTATCTCGATCCACGCATATCCGTTGCCTGGTGTAGAAAGAACGGCGTGCCGATTGAGAAGATCTTTAACAAAACGCAAAGAACCAAATTTCTTTGGGCCATACACATGGCCGATGAGAACTATCGTTTTTAAAAAAAAAAACAATCAAATACAACACAAACAAACGATTGTTTTTTAACATATACACAAAAGTAAACAATGTACTACCCATACATATAAAGAAAATACACACACACACATATACAGCAATAATTAGAAGAAGAAAAAGCGTCGTCACTGCAAAGGGATTCAACAACAACAATATTTTGTTACCGAAGAGTTTACGGAGTACAATTTACAATTGCTTGGTGATTTCTTTTTGAACTAGGCTGAAGTTTAACTTGACAGCAATTTAGTTAGTGGCAAGCAAGCAGTTAAAGCAAACAAAACACACACAAACACACACACATAGACATATACACCACTCTTACATAGAAAGTTATGTATCAGTATATATATATATATATGTATATATATGTATATATATGTACATATATATATGTATATATATATATATATACTGATACATAACTTTCTATGTAAGAGTGGTGTATATGTCTATGTGTGTGTGTTATGTATCAGTATATATATATAT
>JAWNMH010000330.1:0-11282 GCA_035044325.1 Drosophila nr. medialis 2 BK-2023a
TGTTGCTGTAAATTTTCTGCAGTTTGTCCGCCGAGTACTGCAGTGGTCGCATGAGCCTCTGCATTTCAACCATGTACACCTTAAACGGCTCATTCATAGCCTGACGTCTGTGTTTAACTTCATCTTCCAAATTTTCAAAGTAGTCTCTTGGCAGAAAGTATCTTTGAAAACTCTGGATAAATGTCTCCCAACTTGTCCAGTGTTCGTTATTTGCGACATACCACTTCAGAGCCATTCCCTGAAGGAGTTCGGTCATGGCCCTGGGGACCAGATCCAGGTTGAGCCCATAGGTATCGGCTGACTACTCGACTTGCTCCAAGAATTCTCTCAAGTGCCGTCGAAGCGAAAATTCCATTCCCGGACTTGCTTCGCTACCCTCGGGTATTCTTGGGCCATAGTCGTCGCCGTGTGCTCGCGTATGGAGACTCTCTTTGATGGTTGTGGTGCCGATGTTTCCCATACTGTGTGGTTGGCGTCTCGTGAGCGCGCTGCTGTGCTGGTTGTCGGTATGCTCAAATGGGCGACCTCGATGTATGTCGCCTTTTTTGCATCCGCAACTTGTACTGTGTCCCTCGCCGGTGACGCTCTGCCGTGTATCCGCGTGCTGTGTGGTGGTCTGGATTCGTGAGTGTCCACCCACTCTCCGAATTGCCGACGCATAGCGTCCAGTGTGCCACTCAGCTCCACTTGGAACTCGTCTCCATACTTTAAAACTTCCTCCTTTTTGAGGTTGTATACCCACGTACGAACCATTTTTGTTCTTTTAATATATATACTGTGTGTTAATTATCGTAACCACCAAAGTTGGGCGCAAGTTGTAACGAACCTATTTCTTCGGCTTAGCTAAAACTCAGTCGAGCTGCGGGTTCGCGCAACAAATTTATATTTGATGCGTTTGCGATAATTAACAACACGTTGATTTATATGTATTAAATTAAATAATGGTTTTATTTAACTTTCACTAATTATATTTACAATTGCACTGATCGTTTGTTCTGTTAGATGGCACTTGGATTTTACAGCCGTTCACTGCAGCCCTTGGTCAGCTTCGAAGAGTTCACCTGTTCGCGAGAGTTTCGCTTCAGGTAAATCCGCGCACCAACTAGGAAAGTTTAAGACGTCTGTCTGCCCTACAACGTTACCGTACGGCGTTCCGGTTATGCACCCGGATTCGCTCGTACGCGCGCTGCTTGAACACAGACTCGGTCCCACTCGGGGTCGTTTACTGCGACTCAAGCGTGGCAAGGATTTGCACTTCTTACTAACTTCAGGACCTCAATGACATGCGTTGTCCTTAGGCCTGGCAGCGTCGAATCCTTCGATGCTCCTTGTTGATGTATGCTCCTTGGTGGTGTATTGTTCGTCGAGTCCTTCGATGTTCCTTGGTTGTGTATCGTTTGGTTCGATGTACACTTTCACATTTGTGTTGTTCACTGTCGTTTTATTTGTCCGGTGCACTCGCGGAGATTTCGTTCATAGCTTCCGCGCTGAACTTTGACTTTTCGACTCTCTTTCGACAGAGTTTCACCTTCTCGTATGGGTTCTGACTGCCTGCTTCTGTCGCCTGGGCTGCTCTTTTTATAGCCCGCGTCGCAGCCTTTGTCGCGACTGTACCAAAGATCACATGATCGTCTCGGTGGCGCCAGCCTATGTCTGCCGTTAGTGCGAGTATGGATGGCGATATTGCGCTCGCCATACTCCTCACACTATAACGGCACATGTCCTGACCGACATGTGTGTCAGACACGCTCATAGGGCTGACAACCTGCGTGAGAAAGAGAGAGGGCGAAAGAGAGCGAATTCGCCGCAACTGCAATCAGTGCCGGATTTCGGTCTGATATACAGTTACTGTGAGGGGCGCATATAGCATAAATGAATTGTAACACGTCTATTGTTTCCCAGTGGGCAACCTCGGCTAACTCAGATTTCTCAGGGTGGGGTAACTCCAACCCTGCCCATAGACGGTACAGATCCGAAACTGGCTCTACCTTCACAACACTACATATCACCCTACATGCACACACAAAATAAACGGAACAGTTGGCAGGCCTGGTGTATATGGCCACGACGTACCCGCCCTTCCTGCAATGAACCAAAGGGATTTTGTGGGTCCGTCGCCCTCATATTGGAATTGGCGATTAATCTACTCCATACTCCCGGCGATTCTCCCCTCCAAACGAATCTACTCTCGTTTCATGATTTAACTAAATTTTATTTAGTTTATTATTAATTTAATATCTATCACTTAGCTCTAACCCAAAAAAAAAAAATCGTAATAATTTAACCACCATGTAAGTGGAATGGAAGAGTAATTCAGTGGCCCTTTTTCCGCCTTTTTTTCACGCCCCTTTTTCACTTTTTCAGCCTCGCGCGTTTGCTGCATCTAGCATGCCAATCGATTTGTGCCTAAACCACTTAAGAATTGTAAGGCGAATTTTCATTAAAGCATATGCCCTAAGGTAGGCAACACAAAAATATAATGGGAGGTTTGTCGCTTGTTTATTCTTGTGTGTTCGCTTGGCGCTATCGATCCTCCACGACGAATGCAACAGTATATTTTATATACATTTATTTGCCAAAGCTATATGGCTCCTCACAATATTAACGCCCAACTGCCCAGAGGTCGCTGGTGTGGAGGCGCTTTTTTCGACGGGTTGTATTCGACCCTAGTGAGCAGGCCAATGGGTTGACATGGTTATGCAACCGGTCATTGTAACGACTTGTATGTCGGTTTATTTGACTAAAGACTGACGGTACACGGAAGTCGTTGTGCAGCGTAATATTGCTCACATAGGGTGGAGCAGCAGAGATGTCTCTTAGCACCTTGTTCTGCAAGACTTGAATTTGATTAATCCACAATTTTGCTGCTGTGCCCCAAAATGGAATTCCATGGAATGGAACCATCCAAGAACCTCTGCGTAATCGCAGCTACCCTCCAAGCATAGGTAGAGTTAGCAAGAAGCACTGTGTCATCTGCGTATGTGGCATGCAGCGTGTTTCTGGCTACAGGAATCAAACTCGGTCAAACTGGAGCTGGGAGTGCTCATGGCACAGATGAGGCTGTTGCACTAACTGATATTGCTGCTGTGGGGCTGTTGATGGTGCTGTTGATGACGTAGTTGCTGTATGTGCTGTTGCTGCTAGTGTTTCTGTTGCTGCTGTGCATGTTCTCGAGGTCTAAGCTTCCGGCAAACTGTCGTCCCGTTTTTCTTGTCCGCTGTTGCTCAGAAACCTGCTGGCGGTGCTGATGTTTGCGCAAATTTGTATTAAGCCGCATATATACAATACATGAGCTGACGAAGTCACTAAATACATAGCTCTTAAATATTTTGAATATGTTGCTTGCATTGCACACGTCTTGCAACGCCAAGCTTGACATAACAACTGACACTAATTACGAATTCGCTGGAATATTCCTTCTGTAGTCTATTCGTTTGTTTACTGCTAGCCGTTTGATGTTTGGTTGATGCGCTTGCGTGTGTGTGCGTATCGTTCTCAGTATAGCAAAATTTGCTTTGCCTACCACAGATCTGCTGCTGAACTGCGCAAATTCATTTTTATTTCTTCGCTGCACTTGCAGTTCAGCATGGTCACAACATGTGTGCGTGTGTGCAGTTTCCAGTACCTGGATGGGTGACGCAAGCGCAAAAGGCGTGAACCGGCCTTGCAGCTCATCCGCAAATGCCGATGCAATCTCTGCATTCGATCGACACCAAGTGTTGTCCGGTCGCATAATGGAGATGCGCCTGAGTGGCTGCCGCTTGACACAACGCGTTGCCTTTCACAAATAGAATCCATGATTCTTATTGGGATCGGCATTGCGGAGCATATCCTGGAAATATTGGCTCTTAGTATCAAAAAGCAACTTTCGGAGCTCGTACGCAGCCCGCCTAAAGTCCCTTAGATCCAAAGGATTGCGTGAGCGCATATATTGGCGACGCAGTGCTCTCTTGTGCCTTACCAGGTCCAAAATCGCAGTTTTTAAAAGAGGCTGAGCCCGACTGGGAGGCGAACAAGGAAGTATGTCAAGCCTGGAGTATTCCGCCGCCGCGTTAATATTACGCAGGAATAACTCCGCTGCGTCGTCTACATCAGCCGGTGAACTCAGCTCCATGTTCAAGTTGACAAGCTGCTCCAACCTCAGCCGAAATCGGGAGATGTTTGCCTTGCGCGGCAGAAGACGTGCCTTGGGAGCATTTAGAGTAACAGCCATTCTATTCTCAACGATCAAAGGGATGTGATCGGAGTTAAGCTCAATTCGGTCAGACACACCAAGACAGTCAGAACGTATTCCAGCGTACACATCAAAGTCAATTGCTGTCGGCCTATGACTGCCGTACGAATAGTGCGTTGCACCTCCCGTGGCAAGTACTTGGAGGTTGGAGTCTCTCATGCAATCCGCAAGCGCAATCCCACGGCGAGTGTCCAAAGCAGCACCCCAGAGATGGTGTTGAGCATTCCAGTCTCCAGCAATCAGGAACTTGGGGCCAAGCTCTTCGAAGAGACATTTAAAGTCTTCGAATGCCCACACAAAACGTAGTGGACAATAGGCAGCCGCTGGGACTACTTCGCCTTGATCACTAGAGACTTTAACGACAGCACATTGTGAGCAGAGCCAACTTAAGGGAGTCAGCGCACGATGTTGCAGAGAAGATTTTATGATCACTGCTGCTCCACCACGCATGCGATCCGACGGATGATTGGCTAGGTGGATA
The DNA here is from genome assembly GCA_035044325.1 of Drosophila nr. medialis 2 BK-2023a. Lineage (NCBI taxonomy): Eukaryota > Metazoa > Arthropoda > Insecta > Diptera > Drosophilidae > Drosophila > Drosophila nr. medialis 2 BK-2023a. Next base: position 4,716 of record JAWNMH010000330.1, read on the forward strand.
TCGCAGCCTGGTAGCCTATAGTGTGATCTGGAGCAGTAATGAGTCACAGACCAACATTACATCTATTTGATGGCGATGAATAAACAATAACTCATTGGCGTTATTTGAAAGGCCATTGGCGTTCCATAAGCCAACGCGCATCCCAATTTGGCTCATTTATTGGCAAGTACAGCGTGCAACAGGCTTGTCATGGCCATTGTTGAGCTAATGAGCTTTTTCAATAGATATCGAATTTTTCCAAAGTCACACAAATAAATAGAAACGCACCGAAATTTGCCTTTCTATAAATTAAGTTAATTTGCCTTCGTGGCCAAAATTAAAAATAGTTACAATTGTTTATTAGAAGCTCCGATTTGAGCTTTACACCTTTAATTGTTCGCATTAATTTGTTGACTTGCGGTGTCGAATACAGTGCCGCGACTTGAATTCTCGATTGACCAAATAGAACTAATTAGCTGCCGAAATGCAGCTGCTGCTTGCGCTCAGCCAAGGCAAAGGGCAAGCAAAGTGAAAACAAATGCAATAAAACGAAATGCCGATGAGCATATACAAAACAACAGTTATGATCGTTACGTTAATTTGCTCTTTATGCTGCGCAGAGCATAACTTATCAAAGAGAAAAATATTAAGAGAGAAGCTGCTTTAATTGTCGTTTGGCGCGGATACCTGCGTAACCAAACAGCCATCATTGTCTCATTTAACTTGTCGAATTTTGACATAAGACTGTCAAGCTGGAGATTGAAGTGTTGATAATACTGATAAGGCTGTTGCACTAGCTGATGTTGATCCTGTGAGGGCAGCTGATGTTGTTGACGCGAAGGCAGCTGGTGTTATTGTTGATGGCTTAGTTGCTGTTGATGCTCTTGCTGCATGTGCTGTTGCTGTTGGTGTTGCTGCTGCTGGCGTTGCTGAAGTTGTGGCTGTTGTTCTTGAAGAAGCTGCTGCTGATGGTGACTCTACTGCTGCTGGCGTATCTGCAAGTGTTTCTGCTGATGCTGAGCGTTCTCTCGATGCCTAAGCATCTGGCGAACTTTTGGTGGTCGCTTTTTTCTTTTCCGCTGTTGCTCAGAAACCTGCGGAGCATCTTGTTGAGGCGGCAAAGGTTGTTGTTGCTGCTGCTGCGGCTGCTGGCGGTGCTGAGGTTGTGGCTGTTGTTGTTGGTGAAGCTGCTGCTGTGACAATTGCCCAAGTTGCTGAGGAGCCGTTTGCAGTCTGGCGGAATCAGCATAAGAGAATTGAGCATTGCGTTAAGGGGCTGGGCTTCTTGGAAGCGACTTTTGTAGGTATTGAGCCGGCCTTTCAGACTGAGCTACAAGCTTCCTTCCCTTGGCAACGCGCTGATAAGCTGGGCATCCTTTCCAGCTAACTCGATGGGTTCCTCCGCAGTTGGCACATTTAGGATCAACATTCAATGGTTTTTCGCACACCTGACTGTTTTTGGCAGTATTTCAGGGTGGGCAAATTCCTGGCAGCGGTGGCACTGGGGGATTTCCAAATGTCTATCAGGGCATTCAACAGAAATGCGCACCTGAGAAATTGAGCGTAGGTTGTAAATGTCTTTGTTATTCGCAGCCGGCTCCAACTCTAAATAACAAAGATTTAGCTCTTTCTTAGTAACACGACTAACAATAGTTTGGACACCACGCACTGCGTGCCCAGATTTGGCCAGCTCATTTCTTAGAGAATCAATTTTCTGCAACGATGGATGCAGTCCCCTGACCACCACTCGGAAACCTCTGTCCTCCTTTATTTGGTAGGAGTGAAACGGTATTTTCTTCTCTGTAAACATTCTCTGGATTGCCCTGTAAGCGTCAATACCACTTGGCATGACTCTCACAGTACCACCACCACTGCGTTTAAGCATTGCGTTACAGCATTTAGTGCTTCCAGTGATATCCTCAGCAATAAGTGGAGGGGGCTTGGAAGGCTTTGTAGGCTGTGGTTCCGCATTGCAAGTATTTGGCTGAGAACAATCGCGTATCTCGGCGGCAGTGCTTTGATTTGAGTGCTTATCGTCTATAATCGACGGATAAATTGGCGAAGTAGGCACAACTGTAGTCTTCTCTGCCATTTCAACTGACTCGATGTCTGAGTCAGAATCTGACAGCGGATCCTCTAGTGCTTGTTGTGCCGCACAAGCAGAAGTTGATGACACTGCGTCCAAGTCGATATAATCATTGATCGTCGCAATTTTTCCTTTTTTTGCTGGCATTGTTGTTGGCATTAATATCACCAATATAATTTTTGGTGTTTTTGTTAGTGACGTTGTTGTTGTTGGCTTTGTTTGTAATGTTGTTAGCGGTGTAATTGTTTATTGCTTTTTCAATTCTTGCATTGATGACTTTGTAGTTGTTGCTGATTTTCGAGCGAGAGCGCAGGTTATAACGGAGTTCGCTGGTCTGCCTGGCAAGAGAAGGCGAGCACCAGGAAACTGCAGCTGCAGTATCAGGCGCGTCGCCGGTAGTGGCTGTATGGGGTGTGTTGCTAATATTGGTGCAAAATCTGCGCGCACCAAACGCACACACTCTACCGGAGTGGTGGCACGCACGCACGCACAAATCACACTGAGTGAGGGCCTCTTACAAAAATAGTTGTGCACCAGCAGAACTGCTCGCGAGCGTCGATAGTTTCAAATCGCAAGTGAAAGTAACGGGTAACACTCACGCGCACAATTGCCGATGCTCTGCAGCAAGCGGACCGAGCTTCGCGCGAAGTTCGTAACTGTTCTAGAGAGCGATCACCAGGCCGCTAACGGAAAGTGCATGGGCAAGTACCGTTATTGTTTGGAATGCCGTGGAATTTGTCATAAGTTCACAGTCTTATTTTGTGTGAATTAAACACAAATTTAACAATTTAAGCACGATAATATTGTTGCAAATTTAACTACATTAATATTATAATTAATGTTGCCACTAACTGGAATGGTCTTGTCCATTAGAAACGCTTATAAAGCAAAAAATTTTCAGTCACCAAAATACGCGTTCGCGCTCGACGAAGCCAAAATGATAGCTGAATTTTCTTTAGTAATATTAAAATTAATATATTTTCATTTATTTATTTATTTCTATATATTAAAGTGTTAAACTTTCATTCATTGGCTTATTTAGTTAGGGTTATTCATTTAATTAATTTCGGCAGGCAATATTGATTCTTCGACATTAATGGGCGTCATACCTTTAAGCTGTCTTTTACAAATTCACGGGAAGCAATAAGCTCTCTCTCTATCTGTGCGCGGTTATAGCTGAGTGAGTCCTCTTCTTTTTTTATGACTCTCTCGTTTCTATTTTAAGCGAGATCTTGCACGTACAAATCTACACGGCTTTACATTTTAACCCTCTTTAAAATCCAAGAATTCACCGACAATAAATATTTAAATAACAACTGATAACAGCGATAAATACAGTGGCGATTTCCAAAAAAAAAATTATTTATGTTGGAGCGAAGTTTCCCCGCGACAGGGAATGCCTGGATAAACTTGTGTACTCAAGCTAAATTTATTCGGGACTAACTTCATTCTGTTGCTTAACATAATTGGTACGCATTAAAGAGGGACTAATTTTCAACACCCTTCCGCAATGCAAACATGCTTACAAAAAAGTCAATTCAAATTTAACATGTTCCTTCATTCATTACTTTTCTTTTTCGACAAGTTCTAAGTTGACACGTCTGCCATCATGACATTTGAAGGAACATATTTCAAAATAATTTGACCCTCATTTACAGCTTCACGAACAAAATGACATCTTATATCTATGTGCTTAGTTCAACCATGGTGTACAGGATTCTTTGCCAATTGTTGTGCACTCAAGTTGTCTCCGCACAACACCGTCTGGGTAGTTTCAGTGGCACAACCGACTTCGATAATGACGATAGCTTCCTTGCAGGCTGTCGACAAAGCCATATACTCAGCTTCTGTGCTGCAAAGTGCTACGCTCCGTTGTTTCTCCGATTCCCACTATATCGGTCCGTCAGCAAGAAAGTATACATAGGCAGTATACGATTTACGATCAACCTGATCGCCAGCCCAATCGGCATCATCAAAGCCCTCGAACGCCCTTCCACACTTTCTGTAGTGCACCTGCAAGGTGTTCGCTATGCGGATCCATGTTCCGTTGAGCCAATTTTGATACCGAGTGCAAAATATCCGGTCTCGTCAGAGCCAGCCACATTAGCTCTCCCACTTGTGCTTGGTACGATGTCTTATCTACCTTTTGACATTGGCTTCCGTCTGCAACTTTCCATGCCACGGTTACGCAAAAGATCCTTAATGTATTGCGTATGGCCCAGAGTGATCTCTCCAAGTTCACCCTCATGTTGGATTTCCATGCCAAGAAACAGTTCTAGTGACCTTTTGTCAACATATTCAAAGAACTTCATAATATCAGATTTTATGCTGGCCAAGTCCGATTTCGATTGACAAGTAATAATGAGATCATCAACGTAAACTAGGGTTAGTGCCAAATTACCTTCCTTTTGCTTATAATGGCATGGCTCATGCAATGAAGCCTATTCCACGCAAAACGCTGTCGAGCTTGGAGTTCCACTCCCTTCCAGATTGCTTCAATCCATATATCGCCTTTTTCAGCAGCAACACTTTTCACGCCGATTACCTTCAGCATATCCTTGCGGTTGCTTCATATAAACAGTATCTCTTAGATCGCTGTTTAGGTATGCAGTACGAACATGCATGTGATGTAGGTACAACTGCAACTCTGCCGCTAACGCCAATATAAATCGCACGCTGTCCAGCCTGCAAACCGGTGAAAACGTTTCGCCGTAGTTAACACCGTACTGCTGTGCGCATCCTTTTCCCACCAGTCGTGCCTTAAACCGTTGTATTTGGCCGTGAGCACCCCGCTTGAAGCTGTAGACCCACTTGCAGCCAATTGCACGATGACTTTTCGGTAAATTTGTCAGCTGCCAGGCAGCCTTTTGTTTGTTCCAAACAGTGGGCCTCGTCAAAGAGAACATCTCGTTTGTCAACCACTGTCTTGTTGGATTCTGCATCGAAGAGCCGATAGCCTTCAGCCTGTATTGAGTAGCCAATCATGCGGTATTCTTTTCCCTTGGGGAAATGACAATGGATGACCTATCATTGGTTTCTTACCAGTCCACGCTTATATTGTAGTCATCCCGATCAGTGCCTTTGTGATTGCACGATTGCGTAAATACACCGCTGTGTTTACTACCTCTGCCCACAGTGACTGATCCAATCCTGACTGCTCCAATAAGCATCTCGCCATCTCTACAAGCGTACGATTAGCTCGTTCTGCCACTCCATTTTATTGCGCAGTGTACGCCACCGTCATTTGCCGTGCAATTCCATTGGCTTTCAAAAAGCCGTTGAACATTTTGTTTACATATCGCGCCCGATGTCGCTGCGAATATCCTTGATCATCTTTCCTGTTTGACCATATCTGTTATGCCACAACTCGCAGTGTGACTTAACAGCAGCATAATATCTGTTACAATGACTTTGAAACATACACAGACTCCCGTTTGGCTTTGAGTACAAATTTGCCCCCTTTAAACACTCGTGCCCTCGGCGCATCAAAATTTACAATGCACTTATTTGCCACGGCTTGTCCCACGGACATGGAATTGCCTGCCAGCTTTGGTACGTACAACACGTTGCCTAGCACCAGTGGTACACAAATCCGTTTTCAATTGAACTTTGCCTCTGCCTTCTGCTTGCAAGAAGCCGGCGTCCGCCAAACCGATCGTTTCGGTATGCGTCTCAAAATGACAAAACATTTGTTCATCACAACACATATGACTTGTTGCAGCACTGTCCAAGCACCAGCTGAATTTCTTGAAACTGCTTGTATCCAATGCATTCAGTAAGCTGCGATTCTGCTGTCTGCTTTTCATTTCATAAATTTTGGCAATGACTTTGCGACAATTCGTCTCACATTCGTTAAAAACCAATATTTTTGCGTTTCTTCTCTGTGGTGACTTTCGCACTAACGCTATGTCTTTGACTAACTGTAAAGACCTGCCCTGGTTCTCTGCGCTTTCTTTCCTCTCGCCTTCATCCTTCAACTTTATTCATAGAATTTCATACACTGTCGCGCGTCTCGATGGCGACAACAAAATTCTTATAAATGTCTGGAAGGCTGGAAAGCAAAATAATGACCTTGAGCTCGTCAACTATTGCTATTCCAACTCCGGCAAGCTGATCCGCAATTTCGTTAAATGTGATCAAATAGCAAGCCATGCTTTGCCCCCTCCGCCATGCGTGAATTGAGCAACTTCGTATATACTGAGAGTTTACGCACCGGCCCGCTTGGCTGATGGACTTCGCGCAACTTAATCCATGCCACCTGCGACGTTGTGCAATTATTGATTTATCCCAACTGCGATGCCTCAACACTTAGCGTAATCTTTGCCAATACCTTACGATCCAGCGCTTTCCAGATAATTTTATCGCCGGCATCAACTTCCCATAGATCTTCGCATCTGTATGCACCAGGAATCATAATGCCTTTCTTCAAGCTTCTCAATTTGGTACTGTAACGAACCTAATTCTTCGGCTTAGCTAAAACTCAGTCGAGCTGTGGGTTCGCG
>JAWNMH010000336.1:0-10287 GCA_035044325.1 Drosophila nr. medialis 2 BK-2023a
TTGTGAGGAGCCATATAGCTTGATATATGCTATATACACCCCTCACAACAACTGCCACATATACTATGGGCAGCCCTCGCAGCGATCGTAACAACGACATTACACCTTGCGCCGCATCAGCATATTTCGCCAACGACTAAGTCAAAGGAACCCGGCGATCAGAAGGCACGCGCGCACAGGCAGCATGTTAACAACGACATTGGATCTTGCGTCGCATCAGCACATTTCGTCAACGAAAACCGGCGATCAGAAGACACGCGCGCACAGGCAGCATGTTAACAACGACATTGGATCTTGCGTCGCATCAGCACATTTCGTCAACGAAAACCGGCGATCAGAAGGCACGCGCGCACAGGCAGCGTGTTAACAACGACACTGGATCTTGCGACGCATCAGCATATTTCGCCAGCGACGACATCAACGACAACCAGCGCTGTTGGTCAGCATGTTTTACAAGAAGCCCACCGTGGGAAAGCAAGCTTGCATTACAACCAACAACCACAACCAAAAGTGCACGAGTCTACCCCCGCGGACGCTACCAGATGGGTGGGCAGCCGACACCACCACTGAGCGCCGTCAGCACATTTCGGATCGGACAGCGCTAGATGCGTACTACTCCAAGTGCATCGAGTGCAGCGACCTCAGCGGACAGCGATCTTGACGCAGGTGAGCGCTGCTCCAAGTTCATCGAGTGCAGCGACCGCAGTGGACAACAACCTTAAATTAGGTGACTGCTGCCTTATTGCAGCGACAGCAGAACGTGCAAAGATCACGCCACCGACGCGACCCGACCTATAAAAGGAGGGCGTCGCAGACCACCAAGGGCAGTCAGAATCAGAGTACGAGTCGGTACAAGTGCAGTGGTGAACAGCGCGGGAACAAAGACAGAGACAAGTCGGCGAGGGAACACCCAGGACTAAACTATAACAACAAACCATACCCATAACTAACAATAAGCAAAGGACCAAATAAAATCCTTTTAATATACTGAAAAACCACCGTGTTTCAATTGTCGTAATCGCAACAAATCAAAATTCGTTGCACGATCCCACAGCTCGACTGAGTTTTAGTCTAGCTAAAACTAAGCGAACTGAAAGGTTCGTTACAACTGGCGCCCAACGTGGGTGGTTACGATAATTAATACACTTAACAAAGTAAAGTAAAATAAAATAAAATAAAAATGGTCCGTTCCTGGATATACTTCCTCAAAAAGGAGGAGTTACTGCGATATGGAGAAGAATTCCAAGTGGAGCTTAGCGAACAAATCGAGTGGTCAGCCGAAACATATGGGCTTAACCTGAATCTGATTCCCAGGACCATGCCTGAGCTGCTCCAGGGAGTGGCACTAAAGTGGTATGTGGCCAACAATCAACACTGGACGAGATGGGAAACATTTGTCCGGAGTTTCCAAGAGTATTTCTTACCGAGAGATTACTTTGAAAACCTAAAGGACGAAGTCACCCGAAGACGTCAGGGTAGAAACGAGCCATTTAAGTTGTATATGGTGGAGATGCAGACGCTAATGCGGCAACTGAAATATACGGGGAACGAACAACTGCACAGAATCTACGTCAACAGCCTCCCAGACCTGCGAGCATATGCCAGGCCAAATGATTTCAAGGACTTAACGGAATTGATGAATTTGGCAGCCGCGTTCGAGGAACTCGAAACCGACAGGGAGAAGTTGAGACAACAGAACCACGCAAAGCAGCCCAGTTACAACACTCCACAGCGAACGCAAATAGATCCACAACAGAGACGCTTCGAACAGCCGAGATACAACACTCCACAGCAAAGGCACGTGCAGCCACAACGGAGATACGGGGAACCACCACGACGCTATGGGGACCAACCACAGGTACGTAACTACCACCACACAGAATCTGCACCAAGGCAGAATAGGCCACGCTTCATGACCATGACCGATGGTGGAGGAACACACAATCAAGCGTACAGGGAAGGAGTCGAGACCGACACGAGACCCAGACCAACCCCGAAGACGAAACGAGATAACATACAAACACACATAAATAACCCAGCAATGGCCTGCAGATATTGCGGCCAGGACGGACACCAGGCGAGAGAATGCACAAATCCTATGCTGGATTACTGTTGGACGTACAGGAGTTCGAACGTCAGTATGTTGTCCGTCGGGAAACGGTCACCGGCATCCGTCACCAAGGGGCGAACGGAGGCCGAACAGGCCAGCCCCAAGACGCTAACCGGCAGCCTGCGGTGCGAGGGAGCGCAGCTGACAGCGGTCGTAGAGATCGGTAACTGCCAGCATAAGGCTACGATCGATACAGGGGCCACGAGTAGCTTCATAAGTGAGAAACTAGCTCGTGGACTGTTCGACGTAGGCCGACGATGCGCAACCAAACGGCGAGTCCGCATGGCAGATGGCCGAAACAGCGGAATCCGGGAGCAAGTCAAAACAAACATCAGACTCGGGAGCAGTAGCATGGACATAAGTCTATTGATATTCCCAGGGGTAATAGACGACCTAGTTCTCGGATGGGACTTTTTGTCTGGCATGGGCACAGTTCTGGAGTGCGCTGGACTTAAAATACGCCTACCTAAACATCAAGTTAAAAAGAAGAAGGAAGAAAAACTGTCTGTAGCGAAGACAGTCATACAACAGGCGGATTCAGACGCAGAAGTCGATGAATTCCTACAACAGGAATTAGCCGCATTTGAGAAGATAAAGGGAACATCGCCCATAACTGAGCATTGCATTGTCATGAGTGACGATCGGCCAATAAAACAGAGATATTTCCCTAAAAATCCCAAGATGCAGGCTGAGATCAACAAACAAGTTGATGAGCTGCTGGCCAAGGGATGCATAGAGCCATCAAAAAGCCCTCACAGCGCACCAATAGTGATGGTCAGGAAAAAGACTGGTAAGTGGCGCCTCTGCGTGGATTTCAGGCAACTGAACGCCAAATCCATAAAAGATGCATACCCAATACCAAGAGTCCACCATATCCTGGACCAGCTGAGGGAGGCGCGATTCATCACGAGTTTGGACCTCAAGGATGGATACTGGCAAATACCGATGGAAAAGGGGAGTCGAGAAAAGACGGCATTCACAGTCCCAGGGAAAGGACTGTTCCAATGGAAAGTAATGCCATTCGGACTCCACTCAGCGCCAGCCACGTTCCAGAGAGCCCTCGATCGCGTGATTGGACCCGAAATGATGCCACATGCATTTGCATACTTGGACGACATCATAGTGATCGGGAAGACACGCGAAGAACACATGGAAAACTTGAGAGAAGTATTCCGACGACTTAGAGCAGCGAATCTAAGGATCAACGTGGAGAAGTGCGATTTCTTCAAGAAGAAGCTGAAATATCTCGGTCACCAGGTCACGGAAAATGGTATCCGCACTGACCCCGAGAAAGTAGCTGCTATCGCCGAACTGCAGCCACCTGGAAACGTAAAGGAGTTACGACAATATCTAGGAGTGGCATCTTGGTATAGGCGCTTCGTACCGGATTTCGCCACCACAGTACATCCACTAAACGCACTTCTAAAAAAGGGCACAAAATGGGAATGGACCGAGGAGCGGCAAGAAGCATTCGAGAAGGTGAAGTCAAAACTGACACGATCACCAGTGTTGGCATGCCCAGATTTCTCAAGGCCATTTTGCTTGCAAACGGATGCTAGCAATTATGGCTTGGGAGCGATATTGACCCAAAACTCAGAGGAAGGTGAACGGGTCATATCGTATGCAAGCAGATCTTTACATGGTGCGGAGCGTAATTACTCTGCGACCGAAAAAGAGTGCCTTGCAATAATCTGGGGCATAAGGAAGCTGCGACCTTACTTGGAAGGATACCACTTCACAGTCATCACAGACCATATGGCACTGAAGTGGCTCAACTCCATCGAAAGCCCCTCAGGCAGGATTGCGAGATGGGCACTGGAACTGCAACAGTTTGATTTTGACGTCAAATACAGGAAAGGAAACCTGAATATCGTCGCAGATGCCCTATCTCGACAACCCCTGAAGGAGACATGCCGGAGAATCTCAACGGTAGAAGACGCGATGGACCAAGCAAATAAAAATTGCAAATGGATCCAAAAGATGCGAACCACCATAACCAAAAATCCCAGGAAATTCCCAGATTACATGGAGGAGTCCGGAAACTTATACAGACACATCCCCCACAGAGCTGGAACAGAGGATGTGGCAGACTGGAAGTTGTGTGTGCCAACCAGCAAGCGGATACAAGTCCTAAATGAGAACCACAACACCGCCGCCGCAGGACATACGGGGAGCAGAAAAACAATAGCCCGAGTAGCAGCTCGCTACTATTGGCCAGGCTTATATAGGGATGTACGAGCATATGTTCAACAATGCGAACTATGTCAACAATATAAGCCAAGTCAATTAGCTGCGGCAGGACATATGCTGACCCAGATACCCGAAGAACCATGGAGCACAGTATGTGCGGACTTCGTGGGACCATTACCAAGGTCCACACATGGAAACACGATGTTGTTAGTCTTCATAGACCGCTTCTCGAAGTGGACTGAAATGGTACCACTTAGAAGCGCCACAACAGCAGCACTGCAAAAGGCCTTCAGAGAAAGGATTCTGGCACGATTTGGAGTACCAAAGGTGTTGATCACGGACAACGGAACACAATTCTCAAGCAAGGTGTTACAACATTTCCTCGAAGAAATGGGAATTAAACACCAGTTCACTGCCCCCTACACGCCACAGGAAAACGAAATCGCCCAATTCACTAAAAACAACCAGAGACATTGGGATGAGGCGTTACCCGAGCTAACTCTGGCAGTCAACACTAGCGTATCGAGCACCACAGGCTACAGTGCCGCTTTCATCACACAAGGTCGGGAGCCGAGGCTACCAAAGGCTTTGTTCGACGAAGTAACAATCGGCACAGGCCAAGAAGTCCAAACGCCGACCGAAAACGAAAAGAAGTTAAAAGAAATTTTTGAAATGGTCCGGCGTAGCTTGGAAAAGGCCTCACAGGATCAGGCAAGGCACTACAACTTGCGTCGCAGGCAATGGAGCCCCAAAGTCGGAGATAAGGTGTGGATGAAGTTGCACCACCTATCGAATGCAGCAGAGGGGTTCGCAGCCAAATTAGCACCAAGATACGGGGGCCCGTACCAGATCATGAACTTCACATCACCTGTGATCTGCAAGCTAAAGAGCTCAGAAGATAAAAGGATAAGGACGGCGCATGTGAGCGACCTGAAACCACACAACAATAAGACTGGTGAGTCCCCAAATCCCGAAAATTAAAAGAGACTCATACAAATAAAACGACAATAATAAATAAGTAAATACCAAATCAACAAAAAGAATAAAAATAACAATATTAACGTAAACATGAATGGGAGCCCTAAGGCAAGTCCAAAAGAGGTGAACAAACCAGAAACAACGAATGCTCACAAGCTACTCACATTGCAAAAGATTGCAGAATTTTGGCTATGACCTACGATAACGTTCACGGTAACGGCATCCGACATAAACCACATAAAAAAATATTTTTTTGCAACGGCTGCAAATCGCAAGAACAACGGCCGCCAAGAACGTTACAACTCGCCACACAAGCGAAATAGGACACCACCAACAATAACACGATTAAGAGCGCAATTGCCGGACACCGAAAAACGCTTACCCACCATAATCACAGGAAAGCGAGCAAAATACCCACCCAAAAGGGTATATAAAGAGCCGCAATCACGCATTACTTCACACAACTTATAACAACATGAGCAACCTAACAACCAAAAGCCATCTGGAGCACGACCTGAACGACCTGGGCAAAGCCTACCAGAGGTGGAAGGTGGAACAACCAACGGAACGGCCCGAACCAGATGTCAACCAATGCTGCGACGACTCCTGGGATTGCCACGGCCCCTATGACCCATGCTCGGATGTCAACTCAAGCGACGAGGAGGAAGACAACGGGAATGATGGGTTCGACAGCTCAGATAGTGGACACCAGTCCGACGACGAATACTATCGTCTGTCGGACGATCTATACTCCATACCCTCGGTGCCCGTCGCGGACCCTAACGACGAGGAAACCATCGCATTTTCCGACGATGAAGAAACTACACCATTTGTACCCGCCGCCCTGTCCGAAGATGAAGAAACTATCCCATTTGTGCCCGCCCCAGTGTCCGACGATGATCAGGTGATTGTCATCTCATCGGACGAGGAAGACACAGACGAACCACAACCGGGACCATCAAGGAAGCGGCATAGAACCACGGCAACTGCCGAATACAAGCAGACAAATATCAAGGGAAGACGGATCCACACGGTCACAGTGGAATACACGTGGGAGGAAAACGTGGGGGTACCCCCCACCTGGCAGCTAACCGAAGACGAGCCGCCCAATTACCGGCCCATTCAACAACCAATGCCAAGGCCGGCACGAGTAGAAACACCACCACCACCACCCACTTGGCGGCGTGATACAGGCAAAAATTAATAATAATTCCAACACTAAATAATAAAATAATTATTATCACTAAAAAGTGGAAGGCTTCCACTTACCGAAGGAAGGGGGGAGTGTGAGGAGCCATATAGCTTGATATATGCTATATACACCCCTCACAACAACTGCCACATATACTATGGGCAGCCCTCGCAGCGATCGTAACAACGACATTACACCTTGCGCCGCATCAGCATATTTCGCCAACGACTAAGTCAACGGAACCCGGCGATCAGAAGGCACGCGCGCACAGGCAGCATGTTAACAACGACATTGGATCTTGCGTCGCATCAGCACATTTCGTCAACGAAAACCGGCGATCAGAAGACACGCGCGCACAGGCAGCATGTTAACAACGACATTGGATCTTGCGTCGCATCAGCACATTTCGTCAACGAAAACCGGCGATCAGAAGGCACGCGCGCACAGGCAGCGTGTTAACAACGACACTGGATCTTGCGACGCATCAGCATATTTCGCCAGCGACGACATCAACGACAACCAGCACTGTTGGTCAGCATGTTTTACAAGAAGCCCACCGTGGGAAAGCAAGCTTGCATTACAACCAACAACCACAACCAAAAGTGCACGAGTCTACCCCCGCGGACGCTACCAGATGGGTGGGCAGCCGACACCACCACTGAGCGCCGTCAGCACATTTCGGATCGGACAGCGCTAGATGCGTACTACTCCAAGTGCATCGAGTGCAGCGACCTCAGCGGACAGCGATCTTGACGCAGGTGAGCGCTGCTCCAAGTTCATCGAGTGCAGCGACCGCAGTGGACAACAACCTTAAATTAGGTGACTGCTGCCTTATTGCAGCGACAGCAGAACGTGCAAAGATCACGCCACCGACGCGACCCGACCTATAAAAGGAGGGCGTCGCAGACCACCAAGGGCAGTCAGAATCAGAGTACGAGTCGGTACAAGTGCAGTGGTGAACAGCGCGGGAACAAAGACAGAGACAAGTCGGCGAGGGAACACCCAGGACTAAACTATAACAACAAACCATACCCATAACTAACAATAAGCAAAGGACCAAATAAAATCCTTTTAATATACTGAAAAACCACCGTGTTTCAATTGTCGTAATCGCAACAAATCAAAATTCGTTGCACGATCCCACAGATCGACTGAGTTTTAGTCTAGCTAAAACTAAGCGAACTGAAAGGTTCGTTACTCCATTATTGTATCAGGCATCAAGAACACAAACTGCTTAAGCCTTAACTGGATATATTCCTTAAATGTTAATACTTCCTCTTTTCCAAATGTAATCTAGTCTAGATCATGATTCACAGTACATTTTATACATTAAACACGAAATGATTAAGATAGACAGAAGCTCGTGTGTTCTTCTTGACTTCCAGTATATATTTGGAAATGAGAGACAAATTTTTATAAAAGAATTGGCCTTTATGCAAGCTGGATCAGTCGTACTGAATTTCTAGCACTTCAAGCCTCCCTATGACATAAAAGAGCTGGATGAAATAACTAGAAAAACCCTAAAAATAACTAAACAGTATGTTGATGCCTTGAATTGGAGTGAAGGAGACATTTCTTATTTAAGCCTTGGTGATATATTAAGTCCATTAAATAGTTTCGCTTCAGTTATTGTACGAGGTAGAGCTAAGAAGCAGTTTTTAACTAAATATTGGACTACAAAAATAGTTGATTTAGAACTAGATCAAAGCTTAACTCACTTTCAAAACTTTTTCACAAATTGCAGAATACATAGGAAAATATCAAACCAATGTGCTCTGAACAATTTATTTAAACTCTTTGTAATCTTAGAAAGTTCTAATTTTAAAATATACGGAAATTAAATTCTGTTTACATCATTTGGAGCTTTTCTTTATTGATTGTAGCCATTGGATCTACATCACACTTAGATTTAAGTTTATAATAAAATCTTATACAACTCGAGCGTTTCTTAAGGCACATACGCCTTTATTTTGATGGGACCCACACTCGGAGAAAACATTAAATTTCAGCTCATCTAATCGTGGGCATCCCAATTCTTCAATGTTCATTACACACGTCCTTAGAAACTTTTCAAGAAACTTTTTCTTTGTATCTCCCTTCGTGATTACTCTCATATTATTATCAAGCTCACGAAGGTAATTTTTGACTTTTAAAAAAGCTTTCATTTCCATCATTCCAACAGAGATTGTGTTGGTTTCTAGTTAGCCATATTGCCGTTTTACGGGCAGCCTTAGTTAATCTGAGAAAATCATATGTTGGTTTTATAAGATAATGAACGTCTTGGTAATATCCATTCCTAAAAACTAGTTCAACTTCTTTTAATATAAAATAGTTGTTATTTTCATAAAATCCTTGAATGTCGACAACTACTTGATTTTTCATCAAATTTTTTTAAACGATGTGCTGAACTAATCCCGTTAATGGTGAATACTCAACTAACCGATCATGCATAAGTAGACAATATACTTTAGTGTTTCTAACACTGGCACTATCCAACTCAATGGAAACTCTGATATCAATCGGGCCAGTTTTTACGCTCTCATTCTGTTGTGTTAGATCTATAACAACAATTTGTGCTTTTTCTTTGAATTCCTTAGGTGAAGGTCAGCGGCTGGACAATGACTCAAATATTGAGACTGGTTAAATATTATCAAATATACTCCGCTAAGTTTCAAGATATTGTAACACGTCTATTGTTTCCCAGTGGGCAACCTCGGCTAACTCAGATTTCTCAGGGTGGGGTAACTCCAACCCTGCCCATAGACGGTACAGATCCGAAACAGACTTTACCTTCACAACACTACATATCACCATACATGCACACACAAAATAAACGGAACAGTTGGCAGGCCTGGTGTATATGGCCACGACGTACCCGCCCTTCCTGCAATGAACCAAAGGGATTTTGTGGGTCCATTGCCCTCATATTGGAATTGGCGATTAATCTACTCCATACTCCCGGCGATTCTCCCCTCTAAACGAATCTACGTTCGTTTCATAATTTTACTATATCTTACTTACATTTATTACTAATTTAATATCTATCACTTAGCTGTAACAAAAAAAAAAAAAAAATCGTAATAACATGTAGTTTTTAAATTTAGCCACTATGTAAGTGGAATGGAAGAATAATTCAGTGGCCTTTTTTCCGCCTTTTTTTCACGCCCCTTTTTTTCACTTTTTCGGCCTCGCGCGTTTGCGGCATCTAGCATGCCAATAGATTTGTGCTTAGACCACTTGAGAATTGTAAGATGAATTTAAATCAACGCAAATGCCCTAAGGTAGGCAACACAAAAATATAATGGGACGTTTGTCGCTTGTTTATTCTTGTGTGTTCGCTTGGCGCTATCGATCCTCCACGACGAATGCAACAACACACGGCAATTTGAAGTTATGCGCCGGCCTGAACTTTAAAAATTGTCGTCGCATTCCTTTGCTGATTAGACGGTTGCCCTCTGCGAACCTCGCCCAACGTAGGCCACACCCACGCTACACTCTACTTAAAACCGGAGGTCTTTAGCGTGGACGACGCCTAGAGATCTTCCGTTTTTATCCTCAACCTCGTATGCGTTGTTCCCTACGGCTCTGACAATGCGGCACTTTCGGAACTTTCTCGCAAACTTCGCGTTAAAGGCTTTGCTGAAGTCACTAAGCACGAAATTCCTCCTATAAACCTCTTGTCCGGCTACAGCGTGGAACTTACGAGCCCGCTTATTGTACTGCAGCTGGCTGCGTTCAAACGCCTTGTGCAGATGCAGCTTTACCCGTTCTTGCACGACCCGGATCTTGTCCTGCGTACCCAAGTCGGAGATGGCGT
>JAWNMH010000338.1:0-35519 GCA_035044325.1 Drosophila nr. medialis 2 BK-2023a
TCTACTGGCACCATTCCTGACAGGACCAGTGCTGCATCTTCCGAGACCGTGCGGAAGCTGGAGATCACTCGAAGGGCGCTCAGCCTGTAAGGTGCCGAGAGCTTCTTTTTCAGTCCTTTTCCGTTGGACACAGCCGTTGCCCATATGGGTGCCGCGTACAGCAGTACGGAGGCACCACTCTCGCCAGCAGTTGGCGCCTCGCTGGCTTAGGGCCCCCAACATTGGGCATCATGCGCAAGAGAGCACCTTGCATTTTGGCTGCTCTCTGGCTGACATACTCTACGTGCGGCCGGAAGCTGAGTCTATTGTCCAACCTGACTCCCAGGTATTTTATAGACTCCTTGAATTTCACAACATCGTTGTTGACTTGCACCTGGATGTACTCTATTACTTTGCGACTTGTACGGCCTCCGTCTTATGGCCTGCAAGTTCCAAGCTCGCACCCTTCTTCCAATCTGCCACAATTCTTATTGCCGCGTTCGCTGCGGTCTCCACCTCCTTGCACTCCTTGGCTACTACTACTAGTGCCAGGTCGTCTGCGAAGCCAATGAGGGTACAGCCCTGTGGTAGTTCGAGCCTAAGTACCTCATCGTACATTAGGTTCCACAGCAGAGGGCCAAGAACGGAGCCCTGTGGCACTCCTGCTGTGACCTCGTAGCTCCTTTGTCCGTCCTCCGTGTCATATTCCAACACCCGGTCAGACAGGTAGTTGGATATGATACTAGCTATGTACGACGGTACTCCAATTCTACCCAGGGCCGTCCTGATGCGCGACCAGTTCGCCGAGTTGAACGCGTTGCGAATATCAAGGGTTATTACGGCGCAATACTCCTTGTCGCCCCACCTCCATCGCGTTCCCTCAATTGCCTTGGGTGCAATCTCTACTACCGCCTGAATTGCATCTACGGTAGAGCGGGCATTCCGAAACCCGTATTGGCTGGCTGAGAGCGCATTTTTTTCATCAGTGATGGCCAGAAGTCTGTTATATATCAGTCTCTCCAGGACCTTTCCCGCTGAATCTAGGAGGCAGATAGGCCTGTATCCAGACGGGTCGTCTGTCGGCTTATCCCCTTTTGGCAGAAGGATTAGCCGCTGCCGTTTCCATATCCTAGGGAATACTCCGTCCTGCAAGCATTTTGCGTATGTGGCCGCAAATATTTCGGGCCTCGCGCGTACCGCCAGCTTCAACGCCTTGTTGGGTATGCCGTCTGGTCCTGGGGCCTTATTATCGCCTAGTCTTCTAGTTGCATCCAAGACCTCTTCCGGTGTGACTCCCTGAATAAGCTCCGTACGCTGTATTGGGCTTATTTCTGGTAGCCGCGGGTGGTGTGGGAACAGCGTCGCCACTATGTTGGCTTAAGCCGTAGGGCAAGTCACCCGAACGGTCTCCTGGCTCCGCATCTTCTTCATGACCACCTTGTATGCGGTTCCCCATGGGTTCACATCAGCCTCCTCGCAGATTGCCCGAAAGCAGCTGGCCTTGCTTCTCTTAATGCTGCGTTTTAGCTCTCTTTTGGCTCCTCTGAGGTCATCAAGCCTACTGGCGAAATCCGGGCGGCCCCTGGCACGTTGGGAGCGCCTTCTGGCCAGTAGGCACGCTTTCCTTAGCTGGTTGATTTCCTCATTCCACCAGTAGCAGGGCGTTGCTCGTCTGCTCGGCTTTCTCCTGGGCATGGACAAATCGCATGCGTCCGTGACGCAGCGCATTAGGCTTATAGCCATGTTGTCGACAGATTGCCCGATGGCTGGGAACACGGTATGGCGTAAGGCTTCGGTAAGGGTATCCTCGTCTAAGAGGTTTCCCTTCCACTTGGGCCCGCATGTTAGGGGTCGCAGCTGTCTTTGTGGTCTTTCATTGATCACGAAGTATATCGCTTGGTGGTCGCTGAAATTGAAATCCTCGCTGACTCTCCATGTCGTCTTCCTGCATAGCGAGCTACTTAGCAGGGTAATATCTATGATGGATCCTCTGCCAGCCTTACGGTAGGTGAGCCGCCTCCCGTCGTTTGCGAGGTTTACATCTATCGATGCAAACTCTTCCAACAGGCAGGTTCCTCTGGTGTTCGTCACTCGGCTTCCCCATTCAACTGCTCAGGCGTTGAAGTCCCCGGCAATTACTATGGGGGATCTGCCGCGAGCATCATCCGAGATTTCCTCTAGCAACTGCTGGAATCGCCTCAGATCCCAGCTCGGCGGGGCGTAACAACTATAAAAGGTTATAGTGTTAATCTTCGCCCTAACAAACCCTTCATGCTCTGTGCAAGTTTCCTTCAGTGGTGTTCGGAGAGACCAGATGGCCGCTTTCCCACACTTGCTAGCCGCCCAGCCGCTTCCAGTGATTGGCCTGTGCGGCTCGCAGATTAAGGCCAAGTCTGCTTGCGTCTCCCTGACCGACTGTCTTAGCAGGGCCTGAGCTGCTTCGCAGTGGTTGAGATTCAGCTGGACGCACTTCATGTTCTTTTGGCCAGTGCACTCCTGAACATGGGACATCTGCCGCTACCGGCGATGTGTTTCTCATCCATGTTCTTCTCCTTGCAGAGCATACACTGTGGCTCTTTATTGCAATCCTTAGCCAGGTGGTTCTGACCTCCGCATCTTCGGCACAGATTTGACCGGTCCTGCTCGCTCTTGCACTGTCTCGCGAGGTGGCCAAACTCCAGGCATCTAAAACATTTGGTAACGCTAATGCGCACCCGAAGTCTCGAGTTGACCCATCCCACTTTTAAGAATCCGGCAGACAGCGCTTTCTGTGCTCTGTCTGCGGGAAGCCTAATCGAGGCAGTTTGTGTCTGCCCGTACGCCTTACGCAGGGTAATGTCCTCCAGGGTGAGGTCATCTCCTCCTTAGTGGTGACCTCATCGAGATCTCTGGCTTCGATGGTCACCCGGTGAGCAAAGGATCGAACCTCTGCTTGGTCGCCCAGCGTGTTACCCACAAGGCTCCTGAATGCCGAGGTATCCATACCTGGCTTATTCAGCTGCAATAGCAGCTCGCCCTTTTGGGTCCTCCGTATCCTGGAGACCGCCTTTCCAAGCTCGCTGAGCTTCTCGTCCGCTTTGACCTTGCGGAGTATATCCGCATAGCTAGCGTCACCCTTCGCTGCTATGATTATGGCATCAGGCCGCGCCTTCTCCATGCGGGCCTCTGGCCTCTTTGGCTTTCTGTCCTTCTTATGGGTGACCTTTGTCCACTGTTCACCTTTTGGACGTTCCACGCGTTTCGGCGCCTCCACGCCTGAGGTCTTTACCACAACAGGGCTAGCCTTGGGGGCGGCCGAGTCGCCCTCTCTCCTACTCCGCTTGCTGTAGGGTGTGCGAGGTGTGCTCGACCCTGGACGCAGCTTCCTTTTTACCTCCACCACCTGTCTAGATGGGGGGGACGTCTGCGAGGACTGATGCGTCCTAATGACGGCTTTAGCTCCCTCATCGTGGAGCTGGATGGCTACCAGCTCGTAGAGCGCCTTTATGCTCTCGATAGAGTCGCGCAACGGCTGGTGTATGGAGCGCCGTTTTCCATCCTCCAACATCTCCACCAGCTTGGAGATTTCCTGGCCGAGATCGCATAGCGCTGTGCCACGCTGGTTCATCAGGTCAGTAACCTCCTCCCTGTTGGTCTCCGGTGGTGGCGCTACACCACCCACTGGAGATCTCAACGTTCTCCTACTACTCGCGAACGCGTCGCCACTCTCCTTTGTTTGTGTTGTTATGTTCTTATTGAAATTCATTTTGTTGGGTCCCAACTCCAAGTCGTTATCACTGGTCATTGTACAGTTGCGTAATAATCCCATGGTTATCTTTGCAAGCAGGGAGGCCATGCGAGGGTTGACACCCGCCCTTATGGGGTCGGGTGTTCAGAGCCGGATTCGCTTTAATCAGGATTGTATCAACTGAACCAGTACTGCCAACTTAATGACGACGCACCAGTAAGCGTGCTTGGAGATTTGCCAAGTTTTAACGGGACGGAGGCAGTAGCAGCATTACCCTAGCAGTCATTTCGGCAAGATTTCACTCCGCTTACTGAGATGCTAGAATACTGCTACCCAAATTTCATCGTATCTGTGTGGAGTTTCCAGTTCTCTCATGCCAAGGCATTACTGGGCTCTGCCTTAGTCGCCTTCTCGTGTTGGTTGACCGCCAAGCGGATGCTTAACGGTTATCCGGGGGATATCTGGCCTACTGCCGGAGGTCACGAGTTGCTTGCACTACTCAGGACAAGAATCGCCTTGGACATTGCCATGTTAATGCCGATCAAAACTTTCACCTTATCCGAGTAGTGCCATCCCCGTGCCATATCAGTCGCCTCATACGACAAGCTACGACTCGCTGTGGTGGCATTCTTATGCCCGCCAACCACACGGGTGATTGTGTGTGTGTGTGTGTGTGTATGTGTGTGTGTATCTGTGTGTGCATAAGTATTTAAATTGTAAAGCGTTTTTATTGAGCTAAACGATTAGCACTTCTGCGTGAGATTTTCATAGCCCTGTAGTGTAAAAGAGCAAAAGTTGCCAGCTTAGCAGAGCGAACAGAAACAGATACTGATACAGATACAGATACAGATAGCCGGGTAGAGATACGCTCGGATTCACAGCAGTGCTTCGCTAATTGCAGGATCAGCTCTGACTGCGTCTGCCGCTCCGACTTCAGCTGAAAGTTGTTGGTCTATCGGTCTGTCCGTTCGTTCCTCCCCCCTTTTTGTACGAGGGGTGAAAATAAATACCCACCAATATTCCATAATTCCAAAATGCCAACGGACGCCAGCACGCGCGCTTCAGAAGTGTATAAAGCAAACGGCACAAAAGGAAAATTAACAAAAGTAGAAAGCAATAAAAAAAAAGCTAATTGGAGTGCTTTTGAACGTGGTCGACTTGGAGTTACTCTTCAAAAATATTAGCTAACGATTAAAATAGCTGGGATAGAGCAAAATTTGTAAAAAATGTTAAGATAAAGATATCAGCTTTACTGTGAATTAAGTAGCTGTCACCTTTCTAGTCTCGCCCAAAATAATGCGCTCACTTAAAAAGATAAACCCTGTGCAACCTTTTTTGCCCCATTTTTGTTCGAAGACATATTTTTGAATTGCTAATTTTTATGCACATAATTTTGTAACATGTTTTTTTTGTGACTCATGAAGTGGCAACAGGCGAACTGTGATCCCCGACGGAAGTCGCGACATTTGGCTTATCTAATTTTATTAGCCACATATTGCGGCATGAGTTGTATTCAGTTTGCATAGCTTTATCTTTTCGCTTTTGGTGATATATTTCGGAGACATTGAATAACCCGTAAAGTATATGTGAAAAGTTGTTTTGTTTTCTAAGAAATATTAAGCAAATTATCGTATGATAGTCATAAAGCCCCCGTCAAATCAATCAAGTTTTTATTTATCAATTTCAAGAGCATTTTTAGCTGAAAATATATTTAAAACATGAGCAAACAGACTCCGTTATGCTAGGGTATTTAATTTTGTCCACTCCGTATATTTTTATTCAATATTGTTGCAAGCACTTCCCCATGGTGGAAGAGTTGGGGTCGCCATCATCAATTAAATTGGATGTTATTGCACCAGATGCGTGTGTCGCTGATTGGGCGACTCAATTGGCTGCGAGTTGATTAATCGACGCCTTTCAATTGTCGCAGAGCGTGCTCCAGCAAACGACCAACACCAACAACAATGTGGCTTCAACAGCAGCATCCAACGCACAAACAGGTCTCTACGCTCATCCCGAACAGTGCGAGGAGGTGAGCAGCAGTGGACAACAGCATGAGCAGCAGGTGTGCAGCTCCTGTGGTCTGGTTATGGCAGCCAGCCAGGATGTCAAGCTGGAGACGCCACCACCGTTGTCGGAGACAACAACGGAGAATGTAATGAAAACAGAGTTTCCAGTGGATACGCGTCCCAAGCCCCTGTTGGCGGCCATTAAAAAGCAGGGAGTCTCTGCGGAGAGCTCGCTGAAGTCCAATCAACAATCCTACAGTGCGTCCGTACCCAAATATGACAAGGATTTCAGGTGAGACGTCAACTTCTACCTTCCATACGAGCACGACCCAAAATATTTGAAACCCCATTAGTTGCTTTTACAGAAATCTTTGCCAACCTAATTTCAATTCATAGTTGATTTCATTGGTTTCAAATATCTAAAGTTGAGTCATGAGATTTTTCTCAATCAATGTACGATTGATATACTGAAGCATATGTACAAATGCAGCTACTACATCAAAACATGTTGCTAATTAGTGAAATGGCTAAGAAGATGGACGCACTGCTCAATGTTTTGCAGTTGTTTGTCTCCAATCAGCAGCTCACGCCAAACATGTGTTCGCCATCAATGAACATGACTAGCAGTGCTAATGACTGCTGCAATGTCTAGCTTCTCCATGTGTCGTCCTCTTGTACTTATCAGTACGGCTGTTCTGATTGGCAGCCTTTAATAATCACCGATATCAATGGCAATCAACCTGTCATTTTTACAAACTTGACTACTGGAATGCAGCTGGAATCAAAACACTAGACTTTGAATCTGGACCCAGGACCTTTTCCAACGGCATCATATCCATGTACTTCAGGCCCTAGCTGTCCTAGATGTCACCTGCAGTAATTAATCTATAAGAATGACACCCAATTTGTTACACACTTACTTAATTTTTAATATACATGATATGCTATGTTATTTTTGTTTATCTTTCCACACACCATGCCATATTTTTATGTTGCTACAGAGCAATTTTGTATAAAATAAAGGAGGCTGGCGAGCAACTGTCTCAGTTGTAAGCTGCCTTTTGGTGCGATTGCACAACTCTCTAAAAAAAATATGCATCCAAGCAAGCAGAGCCATGGAAAAAATTCAAGGACCTCGCCAAAATAGGCGATTACAGTGCACGTGCTCTGCGGAAACAGTGGCAGAATGTGGTGCAACGCTATCGCGTCCAAAAATCGATTATGCAGGTGACGTCGCTGAGCCAACAGCACATCGATGTGCTCAACGGGGAGTGGGAATTCTTTGGCGAGATACACGCCTACATGAACCAGAAAACCACCGATCTGCACTCGTATGCGCTCAAGGAGCCCAACGTGCTACTCGAGCACTCCGACAACAACAATTGCAACGGAAACAACAATTTGGCCATGCTGGGCGTTGTCGATGACCACAGCTTTTGTGCATCGATTGGAGCTGTTAAATCAGAGTTGAGTGAACCTGCTGTGGTCATTAAGGAGGAGGTGGACTCACTCGATAAGCCGGATGAGGCGCAGCAGGAGTCGCTGGACTTGGAAAAGACAATTATAGTATCGCAACCCCACAATGAATTCAATCCGGTGGCCGGCGAGGACTCAAAATCAACGATGTTTAGCGAAACCGAGTCGGAGGAGAGCTCACGGCCTTCTGATCCGGTGGCCGTTGAGGTGTCTGACTTGTCGGAGGTAGATTCCATCATGGGATCACCATTGCCAGCAAAGATATAAGTGAGGGCAACACACCGGAACCGATACCAGCAAACTTCGATGCTGCAAATAAAAGATTTACACAATGGGCACCAGCGCAAATAGCAATGCTCGTCGATCACGCGAACCCCAAGAACCCCCAAAGAAAGCGCAAGGCAATGAGCGAACGGGAAAAATATTATAAACATCGACGCCGCTACGAGCATCGCATGGAGTTGCGTGTGGATAATCTTTGCAAAGTGGCCGGACAATGCTTGGAGCATTGGGTGCCTGGCATGAATGTGACGCCCCTGCTAATGAATATCAATAACTACAACCGCCCGAGCAGCTGTGACGATCGCGATGACTACTCCGACGATGATGAAGACGACAATGATAACAGCGATGGCCAGCAATAAGTTGGCACCAAATGATTTTGATGCAAGCTTAAGTTGCTAAACAGATCATGTTCCTCTCACTAAGAATCAATCATACGTACATGATATGCTATGTTATTTTTGTTTATCTTTCCACACACCATGCCATACGAGGACTGACCAATAAGTAATGAGACTGATTTTTTAGCCGTGCTTGTTGTAACACTGCGAACCTGAAACTTCGGTCGGTTAATCTCCCATCCCTCCTCTATCGATACATGTGCTCGCGACTTTCGTACGTTCGATAGTTCTCCAGCTGTGTTGTGTTTTCGACAACGTGTTTGTAAAGCGTGTCACTCGGCGATTCTGTTACAGAAACGTACGGTAAATTGGTCAAAGTGTTCGGTGATGAAGCCCTGAGTCGTGCTCAGGTGTTTCGATGGCATAAAGATTTTAAAAATGGTCGTGAGAGCGTCAGGGATGAACCGCGAAGTGGGAGGCCGGTTGAAGCTCGAACTGACAACAATGTTCAGCGTGTGCGCACTCTCGTGCATCAAGATCGGCGGCTAACCTTTCGAATGTTGGCTGATGAACTTAATTTGAAACGAGAAACCGTCAGAAAAATTTTAACTGATGATTTGTCCATGAAAAAGCTGTGTGCAAAGATGGTACCGAAGAACCTTTCGGCGGAGCAAAAACACGAGCGAATGTCCATTTCACAGGATTGTCTGGAACAGGTTGAAGCTGATCCAACTCTTCTCGATCGTGTAATTACTGGTGATGAAAGTTGGTATTTTCAGTACGATCCCGAAACAAAACGGCAAAGTCAACAGTGGCTGCCTCCTGGTGCAGCCAGACTGAAGAAGGCGAGAATGAGCAAATCAAAAGTGAAAACGATGATGATTTGCTTCTTTGACAGCAAAGGAATCGTGCACAAAGAGTTTGTACCACCTGGGCAGACCATCAACCAATATTTCTACCTGAAAATACTCGATCGGCTGCGAAAACGAGTCATTAGAGTCCGTCCAGAGATTGCCAAAACGTGGATCCTTCATCATGACAATGCTCCATGCCATCGTGCCTTCAGTGTGTCGCAGTTTTTGACCTCTAAAAACATCGCAGTGTTGCTGCAAGCGCCCTATTCGCCGGATATGTCACCCTGTGACTTCTTCTTGTTCCCCCCAAACAAAATTGACCGTGCCGAAAGGAACGCATTTCGAGTCCATAACTGACATCCAGACCGCCGTGACGAGGGGACTAAAGGACATTCCAGTCGAAGCCTTCCAGAAATGTTACGAAAGCTGGAAGAAACGTTGGAACCAGTGTGTAGTTCCGGGAGGGGAGTACTTTGAAGGGGATCACATCAATGTACCTTAATTTTTAAATATACGTATTTTATGGACTTAGTCTCATTACTTATTGGTCAGATTGGTCAGACCTCGTATTTTTATGTTGCTACAGACCAATTTTGTATAAAATAAAGGAGGCTGGCGAGCAACTGTCTCAATTGTAAGCTGCCTTTTGGTGCGATTGCACAACTCTCTAAAAAAAATATGCATCCAAGCAAGTAGAGCCATGGAAAAAATTCAAGGACCTCGCCAAAAATAGGCGATTACAGTGCACGTGCTCTGCGGAAACAGTGGCAGAATATGGTGCAACGCTATCGCGTCCAAAAATCGATTATGCAGGTGACGTCGCTGAGCCAACAGCACATCGATGCGCTCAATGGGGAGTGGGAATTCTTTGGCGAGATACACGCCTACATGAACCAGAAGACCACCGATCTGCACTCGTATGCGCTCAAGGAGCCCAACGTGCTACCCGAGCACTCCGACAACAACAATTGCAACGGAAACAACAATTTGGCCATGCTGGGCGTTGTCGATGACCACAGCTTTTGTGCATCGATTGGAGCTGTTAAATCAGAGTTGAGTGAACCTGCTGTGGTCATTAAGGAGGAGGTGGAGGAGGTGGACTCACTCGATAAGCCGGATGAGGCGCAGCAGGAGTCGCTGGACTTGGAAAAGACAATTATAGTATCGCAACCCCACAATGAATTCAATCCGGTGGCCGGCGAGGACTCAAAATCAACGATGTTTACCGAAACCGAGTCGGAGAAGAGCTCACAGACTTCTGATCCGGTGGCCGTTGAGGTGTCCGACTTGTCGGAGGTAGATTCCATCATGGGATCACCATTGCCAGCAAAGATATAAGTGAGGGCAACACACCGGAACCGATACCAGCAAACTTCGATGCTGCAAATAAAAGATTTACACAATGGGCACCAGCGCAAATAGCAATGCTCGTCGATCACGCGAACCCCAAGAACCCCCAAAGAAAGCGCAAGGCAATGAGCGAACGGGAAAAATATTATAAACATCGACGCCGCTACGAGCATCGCATGGAGTTGCGTGTGGACAATCTTTGCAAAGTGGCCGGACAATGCTTGGAGCATTGGGTGCCTGGCATGAATGTGACGCCCCTGCTAATGAATATCAATAACTTCAATAACTACAACTGCCCGAGCAGCTGTGACGATCGCGATGGCTACTCCGACGATGATGACGACGACAATGATAACAGCGATGGCCAGCAATAAGTTGGCACCAAATGATTTTGATGCAAGCTTAAGGTGCTAAACAGATCATGTTCCTCTCACTAAGAATCAATCATATGTATATGCATAAAAAAAAACATCTCTGCGCCTATCACGATCCCATATATATATAAAAACTATATACATATATATGTATCGTATATATATATATACATATACATATATATACGTATATATGTATCTATATGTTCAAATACGTACATAGTAAAAACTTAACGCATACACACACACAGAACACTATACATACCCAAGCCTAAAATGGATAAAGCAAAACACGAATCGTTTGGCAAGTTCCTCAAAATTGAAAAACAAAAAAAAAAACCTGAGCAACAAAAATCGCTAATCGCTCAGCCTAAAATAGAGGATACACCCAGAGGGAATTGAAGACGGAGACGGAGAGAAGGGGAGGCGGGCACGACAGGTGACAGGTGACAAAATTGAACTGCATTTAAAGAAAAGACTTGAAAAGCATGAAACGCTCAGCGCTAGATAGTTCAAAATACAATCTCCTCGACGTCACAAGGAATTATTGTAGATACTCGCTTATTGTTAAAGGATCTCAAATTAAATGTATTAATATATGAAAAAAAAGACACACACACACATACACGGACACATTTACGAAATATATATGTAAATATCGGCAGCCGCAGCAGAAATTAAAATTGCATTAAATATTAAACTATTTGGGTTGTTGTTGAAAAACTGAAGATGTGGCAAAAATGAAAAGACTTTTGCGATTGCAGTTTGTCATTGAATGTTTTAGCTATCACACTGATATATATAATTGATATATATATATATATAAATATATGTTATATGCTCGACCTACTCAATAAACTACTTGTATTTGATCGTTCTAAGAGTTGCCAAGTGTTATGTTTGAAATGGACTTGGGATATTTTAAGGAAGTGTACCAGCTTCCACAATTACTTGATCTATGATCGTTTATGCTATAGCTATATAGCTATGTAAATGGTTGAAAAAAGAATACACACCGTGCCTAATAAATGATGATCTCAAAATAAATGGGGTTGGAAAAACTACTGGAAAAGATAAAAAAAAAAAAAAAAAAAAAAAAACACACGTTGACGTTGAATATGAATCTAGCGAAGAATGGCAGTCAATCCTGCGAAATTTAAAATCGCATTCTAACTTGGGTACCACTCTGGATGGAGGCGATTATTGTTTTTCCAATTCTGAACAAGACGACTCTGATGTCGACAGCGAGCAACAAGGTTTTTCTGAATTGCAAGATGATGAATTGAACGAGCTGGAAAACCCCACTTCCTCTAGGTGTTCCGCTGTGTCGCTGAAACGGAAGATCTACGTTAATGCGGCTGCCAATTAAGCTGACGCGATTGTCGAAATCGACGAAAAAACCAGCTTCCAAAGGAGGGAAAGGAAAAGTGGCTATTACAGATTTGGACTCTGGTGAAGGATTGGACCAAAATATTAGTGCCATTGGATGCTCGGCTGTTGTTATTGCAAATATGGTAATGGTATATACGCAACAACAGCAGATACTACAAATTAAACAGCAAATGCAGCTAGCTCAGACTGAGAAAGCAGCAAGTCCCTCACGTGAAGCTACGGAAAATCCACCTCTTGTCGGAGAAAAGGCCATTTGCCCAATACTGGTGGCAACGACGTTTTGGCTGCAAATGTAGCAAGCAAGACACTTACGCAGCAGCAGGAAGTGAAACAATTTCGGCAGCAGCAAATACAACAAACCCGAAGTGAGAAGATACCAGCTCTCTTTCTATCAAACGTATCTTTAATCCAGCCACTTCTGGATAAGAATAATAGTACTCCATCGGTGGGTAAGTTTTTTATCAAATGTACTCGGGGTGATGTGGTCAGAGTGCAGTGCAAAGATATGGACACATATAATGCCATCCGGAAGACGCTTAATGAGGATAACATAAATATGCACACCCATCAAGTAAGAAGGGATCGTTGATTCCGCTGTGTTATGCGCCATCTCCATCTAAAAACAAAGTTAGTTGGTTTGGGTTTTGCGGCGCCTTTCATCTTTCATTAATGTAATGAAACACCGCTTTACTGGGAAACCTTTAAACACCTTTGAAATCGAGCTGGAGCCAAGAACTGATGGCGAAAATGAAAGAATACTCTCTCTTTCTGTAATTGGGAATCAGCACATTGTTGTTGAAAAGCAATTAAAAGGCTTCGATCCAGTCCAGTGCCACCGCTGCCAAGAATTTGGCCACAGCAAGAATTACTGCTGCAAGCCTTTCATTAGCCTCAAATGTGCCGGCACCCATCCAACAACAGCCTGCACTAAGATAATTAGTACAGATGCGAAATGCGCTAATTGTGGTGGTAGCCATGTAGCCAGCTACAAGGGATGTCCTGCATTCAAGAATGCTCGTGCCAAACTATCAGGAGGTCGAGCAAATCTAAACAAGCATTTCTTTAACGCGAATAATCAAATGCGTCAAGGCGTTGATAAGGGGCAACGTAAGAATCAACCAGCACGCCCCATCATTCAGGATTTGCAGTCCGCAAGCACGGGTATCAATCACCAAGTGCAGCCACATCGTCACCAGCACCAGCAAAAGACGCCTTCCAAAGCCCTGGGTCTACAGCTTGTTAAGCAGCAGAGGGAAAAGCGGAACCTACAGGATCCTCACTCACTTAAGCAGCAACCCAGCAAAGGTTCTTTGAAATCTGCCATCCAGCAGCATATGCAGCGCTTGGATTCTGCTAATCAGCAGAATCAGCAGGTCAAAGTGCAACATCAGCAAAAACCCAAAACATCTATGTACCGCCCTGATGTTTCCTTCAGCCAAGCTGCCCAAGGAGGGCGACCAAAGGAACGTACACGAAATCCTGCAGCCAAACATTTGCAGAATTTTCAGCAGCAACTGCGTATTGAGCAGCAAGTGCAACACGATGCTATACCTCAACAACGGCAGGACAAGCAGCTACAACAGTTAAGTCAGCAACGCAACTTGAAGAGTGATCCTTGGCAGTAGGAACTTCCATGTTGCAGCTACTACATCAAAACATGTTGCTAATTAGTGAAATGGCTAAGAAGATGGACACACTGCTCAATGTTTTGCAGTTGTTTGTCTCCAATCAGCAATCAGCAGCTCACGCCAAAAATGTGTTCGCCATCAATGAACATGACTAGCAGTGCAGTAGTAGGGAACTGGGCATTCTAACTCAGGAAGTCCTAATCGTTTTTTTTATTGCTTTCGATTTTTAATTGCTTCATTATAGCACATAATTTATTGCTTTTGGGTGGGGGAGTGACAGGTGTGTGACCTTTTTTAGAAAAAATGTGTGGTTTTGGATCACGTGCGTGACATTTATGATCGAAGGGTATAGATTTATGGATGACCCCTTTTTTATTAGGGGTTAGGTGGAGGATCACTCGCGCACTTGTGTGTGCGTACGTGATTGTGTTTTTTAAGGAGGAGATTGTGAGCAAGGTATGTAACCTGTAACCTGTATGCTAGAATATAGTGGAAGATCGGTTAGCAGCTACCGCACAAGTGTGCAGGTACATGTTTTTGATTTTTTGAACGTGAGTTCATTGATCAGTGTAAAAGTGTTTTTGGTTCTCTTTTCGCACCTTCGTTGTCATTGGTTAGAACTCGTAGGACACCTTCCACCTTCCCACCTAATGTTTTCCCACATCATAATTATAGTATTATTGCCGTAAACTGATGTTGAGTAGGTACTTCGCACGTACGTTTGACACGTACTGCTACCTTTCTGTGTGTGTTTTCGATTCTCTCCCTTTTTTATTGTGCACTCTGTTTGAGTGACCCTCCTTATGATGATTTCACAATAATTTGAAATAATACCTGTTGTGATTTGTATACCTGCAAACTTCATACCTATGTTCATAGAGTTTATTATGTTTAAATAAAAGAATTTTTGCTTGTTTATGTTTTCATAATATAATTTATTTCTTATTTGTACAGTATATTTTTAAAGATAAATGTAAATATTAAAATGTATTTTTATTATTAATATCCATTTTGTTGAACCTCTTTCTCTAGGCTACTGGTTTACATCTTTTTTTATTTCTTTTCCCATCTTTCTTGAAATTTCAAAACATAAACGAGTTAAGATCAATTTCAGCTTCATGTCCATAAGATGCATCTAAATCTAAAAGTTGTACATCGTATTTTCCCATCTTTGAACATTGAACATTTAGGGATAATATAATTATTATATATATTACAAATTTGATTTTTTAGCAACGTGTTCCAACATAAGAATGATGTTAAAAATATCCCCAATCTTATGAAGGCTCTCCATGACTCACTATCAAACTCAATTTTATTACCATATTGATTTAAAATTAATATGCATTGCTTATCTGATTTTCTAATTTTAAAATGACACTTTATGCTTTCAATCTTGGGATTATCCATTAATGTATCAGGCATCAAGAACTCAAACTGATCAAGCCTTAACTGGATATATTCCTTAAATGCTAATAATTGAAGCCATTCCTCTTTTCCAAATCCAATGAAATTACGCTTATGTTGCTGCATCCAAACCATTGGTGTAAATCGTCTCGTTGTTGAAAAGCCACACTTTAATTTTAATTGTAGATTAACAAAATACTCAAATCCAAAAATGATTTCATGGTCTTGTGTTTTTCTCGAATTTCTAGATTTTCTTAGCTGAAGTGTGTCCATATTGATTGAAAAGTTGACTCAAATTAACTTGAAACTTGAAATTGGATTGTGAGCGCTATTTAAGGTGGAGTCTAGACTATGATTCAAACTACATTTTACACATTGTACACGAAATGATTAAGATAACCAGAAGCTCGTGTGTTCTTCTTGACTTCCAGTATATATTTGGAATTGAGAGACAGATTTTTATAAAAGAATTGGCCTTCATGCAAGCTGGATCAATCGTACCGAATTTCTACCACTTCAAGCCTCCCTATGACATAAAAGAGCTGAATGAAATAAATAGAAAAACCCTAAAAATAACTAAACAGTATGTTGATGCCTTGGATTGGAGTGAAGGAGACATTTCTTATTTAAGCCTTGGTGATATATTAAGTCCATTAAATAGTTTTGCTTCAGTTATTGTACGACGTAGAGCTAAGAAACAGTTTTTAACTAAATATTTAACTACAAAAATAGTTGATTTAGAACTAGATCAAAGCTTAACTCACTTTCAAAACTTTTTCACAAATTGCAGAATACATAGGAAAATATCAAAACCAATGTGCTCTGAACAATTTATTTAAACTCTTTGTAATCTTAGAAAGTTCTAATTTTGAAATATACGAAAATTAAATTCTGTTTACATCATCATGTTCCTAATTAATAAATATATTCAATTATAAATTTGGAGTTTTTCTTTATTCATTTTAGCCATTGGATCTACATCACACTTAGATTTAAGTTTATAATAAAATCTAATACAACTCGAGCGTTTCTTAAGGCACATACACCTTTATTTTGATGGGACCCAAACTCGGAGAAAACATTAAATTTCAGCTCATCTAATCGTGGGCATCCATATTCTTCATATTCGTCACTGTCTAGCCCTATTATTTATACTTATCGTTTTGCAAAGCTGCATTTCACGACACCGCAATAACTTTAAAATTTACCGTTATACAGTTATACAGTTATACATTTTACAAATTTCCCTTTTCAAATCTTAGTTGTATTTATTTTGAGTTTCAGCATGTCCGCCTCTTTAGCAGTGGCATTGCGCTTGCGCCCACTTGCCAAATCGGAGGAGCAACGCGTCTGCCGCATAGCAGTGCAGCGCCCTGATGCTGAAGTCGCCCAGATCACTGTCAATATGCGGCTTCAAGTCGCTCACATGGGCCGTCCTTATCCGCCTGTCCACCGAGTTCTTCAGTTTACAAATCACCGGCGACGTGAAATCCACTATTTGATACGGGCCGAATTCCTCCGCCGCATTTGACAGGTGGTGTACTTTCACCCACACCCTGTCTCCAATTTTGGGGCTCCATTGCCTGCGTCGGAGGTTGTAGTGCCCTGCCTGGTCCTGAGAGTCCTCGACCGCGGCCAATTGACTTGACTTATATTGCCGGACATATGCTCTTACGTCTTTGTATAAGCCTGGCCAATAGTAGCGCGCTGTTACCCGGGCTATTGTTTTTCGGCTTCCTTTATGTCCTGCGGCGGCGGTGTTGTGGTCCTCCATTAGGACTTGTGTCCTCTTGCCGGTTGGCACACACAATTCCCAGGCTTTCACATCCTCTGTTCCGTCTCTGTGAGGGATGTGCCTGTATAAGTTTCCGGATCCCTCCATATAGTCTGGAAACTTTCTGGGATTTTTGTGTTTGGTGGCTCGCATCTTTTGGATCCAGTGGCAGTTTTTATTCGCTTGGTCCATCGCGTCTTCCACCGTTGAGACTCTCCGGCATGTCTCCTTCCGGGGATGTCGAGATTGGGCTTCTGTACCACTTACTGCTGGTTTGACTGTCTTTGCTATATACAGTCTCTCCTCCTGATGCTCTCGAATTTTTTTTCCCGGTATATTTATCTTTAGGCCTGCGCACTCCAAAACCGTTCCCATGCCCGACAGAAAATCCCATCCGAGAACTAAGCCATCGATAACTCCTGGGAGTATCAGTAGAGCAATTACCGACGTTCGAACTCCGATACGTCCACATATCCAACAATAATCCAGCGTAGGATTTGTGCACTCTATCGCACGGTGTCCCTTCCTCTTTTAAGTTTTCAAAGTAGTCTCTTGCGAGGAAATACCTTTGAAAACTCTGTATGAAAGTTTCCCAGCTCGTCCAGTGCTGGTTATTGGCGACGTACCATTTTAACGCCATTCCCTGGAGGAGTTCGGGCATGGCCCTGGGAACCAGATCTAGGTTGAGCCCATATGTATCCGCTGACCATTCGACCTGCTCCAATAATTCGAGCGGCTCCGTTGTGCCGTCGAAGCGAAAATTCCACTCTCGGACTTGTTTAGCTACCCTTGGGTATTCTTGGGCCATAGTCGTCGTCGTGTGCTCGCGTGTGGAGACTCACTTTGATGGTTGTGGTGCCGATGTTTCCCATACTGTGTGGTGGTTATCTCTCGCACACTCTGCTGCGCTGGTTGTCGGTATGCTTAAATGCGTGAAAACAATGTTCGTCACTTCTCTTGCATCCGCAACTTGTCCGCTTTCCCTCGCCGGTGACACCCTGCTATGGATAGCCGCCAATTCTCGTGGGTATCCACCCACTCTCCGAACTGTCGACGCATAACGTCCAGAGTGCCACTTAGCTCCACTTGGAACTCGTCTCCATATTTTAACACTTCCTCCTTTTTGAGGTTGTACACCCACGCGCGAACCATATTTTTTTTTCTTTTATTCAATATATTTAATTATGTGTTAACTATCACCACCACCAGTGTTGGGCGCCAGTTGTAACGAACCTCGTTGGCTTTGCCGGGCGAACGCTCAGTCGAGCTGTGAGTTCGGCCAACAAATTTGTAGAATTGGTCGCGAAGTGATAGTTGACAACACGTTTTATATATTGTTGTTAGAAATATGGTTTATTTGACATTAATTTAACACACTTATAATTTGCCTAATGTCTGGGCTTGATTTCATCGGCAATTTACTGAGGTCTTGGCTCGTTTCAGTAAGTGGTCCTGTTCGGGAAAGTTGGTTCTAGGCCCCGTACACAAGTTACGCCAGTCCGCGGCTTTGCACTGGTTCGACAGCTTATCATACGGCACTCCGTTTAACCAAAACGGATTTCGCACGTATACTGTCGAACTTCAGGCAGGTTATCGCACGCTTGGCTTGTAACTGTGTAGGCCTCGCCTCGTAGCACAACTTAAACGTAGCAAGGATTCACTACTTTAACGTTTCAAGGACCTCAGTGTCCTGTATGGTTGTTGAAGACATATTTTATTTGTCGCCCTCGCGAAGATCTTATTCGTAGCTCACGCTTACGAATTCTAGTTTTTAGATGATTGGGCAGCGTTTCCCCTTCTCACTTGGTATGTAACTAAATTTGCTCTGTCGTTCAACAGAGGTTCCGCTTCGCGTCTCGGATTTCACTGACTGAAATGCACTCCGTGTGCTGCGCAATCCGTGCGAACCCTCACCCTGTGGTCCTAACTCTCGTTGTTTGGCTTCTGCTGATGGATATGCGGCGTGCTCCTGTCTGCCCAACTTCAAGGGTGCACCGCCAGTTTGCCAGCCAGAGTGCGTGGTCAGCTCGGAGTGTGCACCTAATCAGGCATGCATCAATCAACGCTGTGCTGATCCCTGTCCAGGCACTTGCGGCAGCGATGCACGCTGTGAGGTGCTGAATCACAATCCGATTTGCTCATGTGAGGCACATTTTGAGGGTGATCCATTTGTGGCATGCTCGCGGGTGCCGGAACCTCCTATTGATGGCAAATCACCAACAAATCCTTGCGTGCCATCACCGTGTGGTCCCAACTCAATATGCCAGATCAAACAGAACCGACCCGTATGTTCCTGTGCGGCTAACTACATTGGCAGTCCCCCATACTGCCGACCCGAGTGCACGCTGAGCAGTGAATGCCCCGCCGACAAGGCCTGCATACATGAAAAGTGCCAGAATCCTTGCGACAATACTTGTGGACACAATGCCCGCTGCACAGTTGTTGCACACTCAGCTCATTGCAGCTGTGACTCGGGCTACAAGGGTGACGCCTTCGTGGGATGTTCAAAGGTCATAGAAGAGAGTAAGTTAAATATTTAATTTAGACTTTGTCTATATATTAGCTTTATTTATCTAGCACAGAACCACATGATCACATTAATCCGTGCTATCCGAATCCATGCGCTGAGAATGCAGTATGCACACCACATAATGGCGCCGCTCGCTGCAGTTGCATTGAGCCCTACAATGGTGATCCCTACACCACAGGCTGTCGTCCAGAATGTATCTACAACTCAGAATGCCCCTCGTCACTGGCCTGCATTAAGCAGCACTGTCGCAATCCATGCACTGGCGCCTGCGGTCCCAAATCCGAGTGTGCGGTGGTGAATCATTTGCCCACTTGCAGTTGCACGCGTGGTTTCGAAGGTGATCCATTCGTGGGCTGCAAACGCACGCCCATTGGACCTATTAGTGTTTGTGAACCAAATCCTTGTGGATCGAACAGCATATGCCGGACAGTCGAAGGTCATCCCACGTGCAGCTGCCAGGTTGGCTACTTTGGTGCACCGCCCACTTGCCGACCGGAGTGTGTGGTCAGCTCGGAGTGTGCACAACATTTGGCATGCATTAATCAGAAGTGCGCTGATCCATGCAGTACATGTGGCTTCAATGCTAAGTGTCAAGTGAACAATCATAATCCCATTTGCACCTGCCCCAATGAATATGTGGGAGATCCATTCGAACAATGTGTGCCTAAACGTGAGTAGTAGCGAAACCAAATTGTCAATTTATTCCTAAACTTTTTGTTTTTTCGCAGCTTCTCAATCAATTAATCCCTGTCTACCAAACCCGTGCGGACCAAATGCCAAGTGCCGCGATGTAAACAATCGTGCCGAGTGTTCCTGTTTACCAGGCATGTTCGGTGCGCCGCCCAGCTGCCGACCCGAGTGTGTCATTAATCAAGACTGTCCATTAAATCGAGCCTGCATTCGCCAGCGGTGCGAGGATCCTTGCATCGGCACTTGTGGCTTCAATGCGCTGTGCACCACACAGCATCATCAGCCCAAGTGCAGTTGCCTTGACGGTTATGAGGGCGATCCCTATACTGGCTGCAATATGCATCAAAGTGAGTACATCTTTTTCAATTACTTGCTATTCCATGCGCTCGATTGCCTTACTGTGATCAGACTAAAGCGCCCACTGCTCCCTTAATGTTGTATGTTCTTTTCAGTGGTGTTCTAGACTTAAGGGGCTTATGGTACTCATTTCTTGCATGTTTTTTGTATTGTGTACATCACTCTTTCATCTACTTAAACTCTGTACCCATATAAAAGCTTGTCACAAACCTGTTCATATGTCATGGGTATAGGGTACTTCATAGTCGGGCATTCTCGACTTGAGCATTATCACCTATGTATATTCCTAGCATGTAAGCTGTTTCTGTAAGCTGTATCTTTATCTATATGTATGCATCATCCGCCTGCTTGCTATTTCCATGTCAATGTCCATGCACATGTATATGCCCATGAACAGTTGTGGTGCCCGATGTGCCCTCTGATCCATGCTATCCATCGCAATGGTGCCGGCTCTTGCAACTGTATTCAGAACTATTTTGGGGATCCATACATAAATTGCCGACCCGAATGTGTGCAGAGCAGCGACTGTCCCGGTAGCAAGGCCTGCATCAATATGAAGTGTCGCGATCCCTGTGCCAATGCTTGTGGTTTCAACGCGATTTGTCGCGTTGCTCACCATCAGCCCGTATGCAGCTGTGACCCAGGTTTCACAGGCAATCCCCTGCGTGCCTGCGTCGAAAAGCCCTCAAGTATGAAGACTCAAATATAAGATGTAGAATTTTTCTTTAAGAAATGACTTTGTGAACCTTTAGATATGTACCTGCCATTGCCCAAAGATCCATGCAGACCCTCACCCTGCGGCCTCTTTAGCACATGTCATGTAGTTGGCACTCGTCCAGTATGCGCTTGCTTGCCAGACTATATGGGCAGTCCACCGAATTGCAAGCCCGAGTGCCTGACAAGTGCAGAGTGCTCTTCAGATAGGGCCTGCATTAATCAGAGATTCCGCGATCCTTGCCCTGGCACCTGTGGCTATA
Organism: Drosophila nr. medialis 2 BK-2023a; assembly: GCA_035044325.1. Classification (NCBI taxonomy): domain Eukaryota; kingdom Metazoa; phylum Arthropoda; class Insecta; order Diptera; family Drosophilidae; genus Drosophila; species Drosophila nr. medialis 2 BK-2023a. The sequence goes on from JAWNMH010000338.1 coordinate 21,148, forward strand.
ATGCGCGCTCTCGCACCACCAACCATTCGCCCATTTGCAGCTGTTATGATGGCTACACTGGTGACCCATTCCATCAGTGTGTGCCCGAGCGAAGTATGTGTCCCTTTGCCCTTACTGCCATCAGCCTAAATCTAAATGTTTTTACCTTGCCATGCTTGTAGAGCCATCGCCCATACCAGATCCCATACAACCGCCAAACCCCTGTGTGCCTTCTTCTTGTGGCCCCAACTCGCAGTGTCAGGCTGCAAGTAGCGGTGTCTGTGCCTGCGTTAACAACTACAGAGGACGTCCGCCGGCCTGACGCCCCGAATGCACCATTAACTCTGAGTGTTCGGCCCGCATGGCCTGTATGAATTCACGCTGCGCCGATCCTTGCATTGGCTCATGCGGCAATAACGCGCTCTGTCATGTTAGCTTCCATGCACCCGTGTGCATGTGCCAGCCAGGCTACACGGGAGATCCATCATCTGTCACCCATACTATATTTATATCTATATATCTTTCTTTTTTATATGTACAATATTATGTGGCTTTTTATGGTGCATGCTATTATCATATTTGGTGTATTGGTAAATGTAGAACGCCCCATCGTAAACGATCGCATCAATCCATGTGTGCCCTCGCCATGTGGGCCCAACTCACAGTGTAAGGTGGCTAATGAGCAACCCGTGTGCTCATGCTTGCAACATTTTGTGGGAAGGGCGCCAAATTGCCGACCCGAGTGCACCTCGAACTCCGAGTGCGCTGGCAATATGGCTTGCATTAATCTGCGCTGCCAGGATCCCTGTGTGGGCACCTGCGGCAGTCAGACCACTTGCCTTGTAAATAATCATAGACCAATTTGCCGCTGCATTGATGGTTGTGTCGGCGATCCATTCTCTGAGTGTAGTCCACAAAGTAAGCGCTTAACGCTCAGCGCAACAATCATCCCCCAACGACCCTTATAATAAAACTGTACCTTTTTCCTAGTTATTGCGCGACCAGAAATTGCCGAGCCTTGTAATCCCAGTCCCTGTGGCGCCAATGCCGTTTGCAAGGAACGCAATGGCGTTGGCTCCTGCACCTGCCTGCCTGAATACAGTGGGGATCCGTACACAGAGTGCCGTCCAGAATGTGTGCTGAACAGCGACTGTTCAAAGAATCGCGCCTGCCTCAACAACAAGTGCCGAGATCCTTGTCCAGGCGTCTGTGGCGTTGCTGCCGAGTGTCATGTCATTAATCACTCTCCCAGTTGCAGTTGCCCATCCGGTTTTACGGGCAACCCCTCACAGTACTGCCGAGAAATACCGAAATGTAGTGTATTCCTTTAAACACCAGATTTTGCGATGACCGTTTTAGTAATATTTCACCCCAATTTTGTAGTGGCTCCCCCTGTCCAACCCTGTCAACCATCACCGTGCGGTCCCTATAGTCAATGCCGTGAGGTGAATGGCCATGCAGTCTGCTCATGCGTTACCAACTATATTGGTGCACCACCCGCCTGTCGCCCCGTGCTCGGTTAGCTCCGAGTGCGCGCAAGATAGGGCGTGCATGAACTTGCGCTGTGTAGACCCATGTCCAGGCACTTGCGGCAACGAAGCTGTTTGCAAGGTGACCAATCATAATCCGATTTGCTCCTGCCCAGCCGATTATAGTGGTGATCCGTTTGTGCGTTGCGCACCTTGGCAGCAAGAACCTGAAACACCCAAATCAAATGAAAATCCTTGCGTGCCAAGTCCCTGCGGTCCCAACTCGCAGTGTCGAGTGGTTAATGAGACAGGCGTCTGCTCCTGCCTGCCTAATTATATTGGACGTGCTCCAAATTGTCGCCCTGAATGCACGCAAAACTCGGAATGCCCGGCTAACTTGGCTTGCATTAACGAACGTTGCAAGGATCCCTGTCCCGGCTCCTGCGGTTTTAATGCCTACTGCAACGTAGTGAATCATTCACCCGTTTGCACCTGTGAAAGCGGCTATTCTGGCGATCCATTTGCTGGCTGCAATCCACAAAGTAAGGCCATATTTTCGTCGACTGATCGATTGCATTAGTCCTAATCGTTTGTCTACTATGTATGACCCTCAGTTATCGCTCCACCCGAAGAACGTTTGACACCCTGTGTACCCTCACCATGCGGCCCGAATGCTGAGTGTCGGGAACGCAATGGCGCCGGCTCCTGTACCTGCCTGGCTGAATATTTCGGCGATCCGTACAGCGGCTGTCGTCCGGAGTGCGTGGTAAACAGTGATTGTCCACGCGACAGATCTTGCATTAACCAGAAATGTGCGGACGTTTGTGGCTTAAATGCGGAGTGTCGCGTGTCCAATCATTTGCCCAGCTGCAACTGCCTAGCTGGCTACACTGGAAATCCATCGAGTGCCTGCCGCGAAATTCCGCAATTGCCCGCACCACGTAGGTTTACCGACAAACCAAGGATCTTGCACATAACTGACCACCTCACCATTTATTATTCTTAGCTATAACCATTGAGAATCCCTGCGTACCCTCACCATGCGGTCCGTACAGTCAATGTCGCGAGATAAACCACCATGCCGTGTGCTCATGTCAGCCCAGTTTTATTGGCTCGGCGCCCAACTGTAGGCCCGAGTGCATTGTTAGCTCAGACTGCGCACAAGATTTGAACTGTCAAAATCAGAAGTGCGTGGATCCATGTCCAGGCACATGCGGCATCGAGGCGCGTTGCCAGGTCATTAACCACTATCCGGCATGTTCCTGTGCCCCAGGCTATACTGGAGATCCCTTCAATAGATGCACGCGAATTATATGTAAGCATGAGTAGTCCACAATGATGCTTAAGCCAGTTGGATAGAGATAGGGTTAGGGTTAGGGTTAGGGTTAAAATTCAATTGATATGTACAATCCTGTCCAGCTGGCTGTGGCTATCTGTTTCTTTCCTGCATATATATATATAAATCCTTCACCTTAATGTTCTATATTTTTTCTACTTTATGTTTTGATTTTATGTACACTCTACCAAGTAGTCCACACTATCCGAACTTCCAAACTGTACTATGTATCTGTAAATGTTTTTATGTGTATGTGTATCCAACTACTTCAACTATCTGGCATGTCTGGTAACCCCTGTGTGCCCTCACCCTGCGGACCTAACTCAAAATGCGTCGATGTGCGCGGTTCGCCTGCATGCTCCTGCCTGCCCGACTATCTCGGAAGGCCACCCAATTGTCGACCTGAATGCACGACTAGTCCCGACTGTTCAGCCAACTTGGCCTGTGTAAACCAGCGCTGCGCTAATCCATGTGTCGGTGCATGTGGCATACACTCACTATGTACTGTTCTCAAGCATAATCCGAACTGTCAATGCGGGCCTGGTTACACCGGAGATCCATTCTCTGGCTGTGCTATTATACAACAAAGTATAAAACCCTGTTGTCCCCAACTATTGCCCATTTCTAACATAAATATTTGCATATTTTTTTTCTCCACCCTTTACTTGCTTCGCTGTAGTCACGCCAACGGAAGCACCACGTAATCCCTGCAATCCAAGTCCGTGCGGTGCCAACGCCATCTGTCGCGAACGCAATGGTGCCGGCTCCTGCGCATGCCTGCCCGAGTACTTTGGTGATCCATACAGCGGCTGTCGGCCGGAGTGTGTACAAAACGCCGATTGCGATCACTCACGTGCCTGCATCAACAACAAATGTCAGGATCCCTGTCCCGGAGTCTGCGGCATTAACGCCGAATGCCGAGTTCTGAATTATGCACCCAATTGCATGTGCTTCGATCCACATCGCTCATGCGCGCTGATTGAAATGGTAATCCGTCGTCCAGAGAATCCCTGCCAGCCCTCACCATGTGGACCCAATAGTCTGTGTCATGATACGAACAGCCATGCATATGCAGCTGGGTGGAGGGTTACATTGGCGCGCCACCCAGTTGCAAGCCCGAATGTGTGGTTAGCTCAGAGTGCGCGCAGAATCGTGCCTGCATCAATCAAAAATGCAATGATCCCTGCCGTAACGCTTGCGGGGAGAATGCCAAATGCCAAGTGGTTAATCACAATCCCATCTGTAGCTGTGTGCCAGGCATGACTGGGGATCCCATCTCCGATCCGTTGTTTGGATGCCAGCTCGTGGCACCAGTATTGCCAACGCAACCTCCAACATCACCCTGTGAGCCATCGCCCTGTGGTCCCCATGCCGAGTGCCGAGAACGGAATGGTGCCGGTGCCTGTTATTGTCACGATGGCTTCGAGGGTAATCCCTACGATGCACAGCGAGGTTGCCGTCGTGAATGCGAAATCAATGACGAGTGCAGTCCAGCACAGGCATGCGTGCGCTTCAAATGCATTGATCCCTGTGCCAATATGTGTGGAGAGTATGCCATTTGTACTGTGGATAACCATGTGCCCACCTGCACTTGCCCGGCGGGCTACAGCGGTGATCCGTTTTTCAGCTGCCGACCTGTGCCGGTTACACCGCCCCCACCTGTGAATCCCTGCGTGCCATCACCTTGCGGTCCGAACAGTAACTGTCGCAGCATCAACAACCAAGCTGTGTGCTCGTGCCAATCCGGCATTGTCAATCAACCACCAAACTGCCGACCTGAGTGCGTTGTCAGCGCTGAATGCGCTCCCGAGCGCGCCTGCGTTAACAACAAGTGCGTTGATCCATGCTTGCACATGTGTGGCATACGCGCGATCTGTAGCACCAAGAACCACAGCCCCATCTGTACGTGCCCGCGCGGCATGACTGGTGATCCGTTTGTGCAGTGCTCCAAGATACGTAAGTAGTGAAATAAAACTAATGCAACTTCATTGACCTAACAAACAATGTGTAATTTCTGCAGCCATTACCCACGATGTAACCACACCAGAACCACCCGCACCTTCCTGCGTACCATCCCCATGCGGGCCAAACTCCAAGTGCAAAATTGTTGGCGGCAGTCCAGCTTGCTCTTGTCTTCCGGACTTTATTGGAGCACCACCGCGGTGCCGACCAGAGTGCGTGCTGAACTCAGAATGTGGACCCACAGAGGCGTGTATCAATCAAAAGTGTCGCGATCCTTGTCCCGGCTCCTGCGGCTTCGAGGGCAAGTGCCATGTACTCAACCATTTGCCAATCTGCAACTGCATCGAAGGCTACAGTGGCGATCCGCTCATCCGCTGTAGTAAGCTTCCAGAAACAAAGGTAGTGGCGCGTCCGGACGATCCATGCAGTCCCAATCCCTGCGGACCAAATGCTGACTGCTTTGGCGGTGAATGCCGCTGCCAAAACAACTATCAAGGTAATCCCTACGAGGGCTGCCGACCCGAATGCACACTATCCGCCGACTGTTCCAGAGATAAGGCTTGCATGCGCAACAAATGTGTGGATCCCTGCCCGGGCACCTGCGGCAATAATGCCGTCTATGAAGTGATGAATCACATACACGTCTGCTCATGCCAACAGGGCTACGAGGGTGATCCGTTTACCAACTGCCGTCCGAAACCAATTGATCTTACGATCGAGGTTAAAGCCTGCTCACCGACGCCCTGTGGCGCTAATAGTCAGTGTCGCGATGTCAATGGACATGCTGTATGCTCATGCTTTGAGGGCTTTATTGGAGCACCGCCTCAATGTCGGCCGGAATGCGTCGTTTCCAGCGAGTGCTCAGCGCTGCAAGCATGTGTCAATAGGAAGTGCGTGGATCCCTGCTCAGGTGTGTGTGGAATCGATTCGCGTTGTGAGGTTATCAATCACAGTCCTATTTTCGGCTGCCCACCAGGCACGACTGGTGATCCATTCAAGCCTTGCACTGAAATAATTATGCCAAAGGATGTCGATACGCCACCCAGTGACCCTTGTGTGCCGTCACCATGTGGACCGAATTCAATATGTAAAACCGATGTTAACGGACCAATTTGTCAATGCCTTCCTGAATACTTTGGAGCCCCACCCAATTGTCGTCTTGAATGCATCATTAATCCCGACTGCCCTTCAACACAGGCCTGCATAAACAACAAATGTCGCGATCCCTGCCCAGGCTCATGTGGAACAAATTCCAAATGCCGCGTCATTGGACATTCAGTCTCCTGCTCCTGCCAGCCCGGCTATGCTGGCAATGCTTTTGTACAGTGCGTGCAGCAGCGTGAGGAGCAGCCCAAGCCTTGTAAGCCTTCACCATGTGGCGCCAATGCCGAATGTATTGAACGCAATGGCGCTGCTGCCTGCAAATATATTGATGAATACCAGGGTAATCCCTACGAGGGCTGCAGACCAGAGTGCGTGCTTAGCTCGGACTGTCCTTTGGACAAGGCCTGCATAAGGAACAAGTGTCAAGATCCGTGCCCCGGGATCTGCGGCTCCAACGCTCAGTGCTATGCAACTAACCATGTACCCAATTGCGTCTGCAACGATGGCTTTACTGGTGATCCATTCTCCAGTCGAACCAACAACACCACCACCAGTCGGCGATCCATGCAGTCCATCGCCCTGCGGCCCCAACAGCAAATGCCGTGTTTCCAACGGACTGGCCGTATGCTCTTGCCTGGATACCTTCATTGGCGCACCACCCAATTGTAAGCCGGAGTGTACTGTGAATGCCGAGTGTCCGCAGAACAAGGCGTGCCACAAATTCCGATGCGCGAATCCGTGTGCCGGCATATGCGGTATCAATGCCAAGTGCGAAGTGATCAACCACAACCCGATTTGCAGTTGTCCGCAGGATATGACCGGTGATCCATTTGCTCGCTGTTACCCAGCACCGGTAGTGGTTGAAACAAAGGACGTTCCCAAAGAGAAAAATCCATGCCAGCCATCGCCATGCGGGCTCTATGCGGAGTGTCGCGTGCGTGGTGACCAGGCCTCTTGCTCTTGCCTGCCGACCTACATTGGAGCACCGCCCAATTGCCGACCAGAGTGCATTGTGAACACTGATTGCGCCTCAGATCGCGCCTGTTTTGCCGAGAAATGCCGTAATCCCTGTGAGGGCTCCTGCGGTATTAATTCTGAGTGCCGCATACAAAATCATCTTGCCATCTGCACGTGTCGCGGAGTCTTCACTGGCGATCCGTTTGAACAATGCGTTGAAGTGATCGAGAAGGCATCACAACCACCAATCACCTCACAAGACCCTTGTGACCTACAGCCATGTGGAGCGAATGCTGACTGCCTTAATGGTATATGCAGCTGCCTGCCTGAATACCATGGTGATCCCTACAGTGGTTGCCGTCCGGAGTGCACACTCAGCGCGGACTGTTCACCAAACAAGGCTTGCCTCAACAAAAAGTGCATGGATCCATGCCCCGGCACCTGTGGCCAGAACGCTCAGTGCGATGTGTCGAATCACATTCCAATCTGCAGTTGCTTGCAAGGATACACGGGCGATCCGTTCGTCCACTGTCGCCAAGAGACTCCGGTCGTTAAGGACCCATGCCAGCCAAATCCCTGTGGACCCAATAGCTTGTGCCATGTGTCCCCTCAGGGCGCTGTATGTGCCTGCCAGCCAGGCATGTTGGGCTCCCCACCTGCCTGTAAACCCGAGTGTATTGTCAGCTCGGAGTGTTCGTTGCAAACGGCCTGCATACAGAAGAAGTGCGTCGATCCCTGTCCAGGAGCCTGTGGCCAGTTTGCCCGCTGTCAAGTAATCAATCATAATCCGTCATGCTCATGCAACACGGGCTACACAGGAGATCCGTTCACACGCTGCTACCAAGAAGAACGGAAACCCCCGCCAGTGGGTCCAACCAACCTTTGTGTACCATCGCCATGCGGACCCAATTCGGAATGCAAAGAGCTCAATGGTAATCCAGCCTGTTCATGTGCGGCCACATTTATTGGAACACCGCCCAACTGTCGACCCGAGTGCACCATCAATCCGGAGTGTTCACCAACTAAGGCATGCATACGCCAGAAGTGCGCCGACCCTTGTGTTAGTGCCTGTGGCTTCAATGCTCGTTGTAATGTGGCCAATCATCAACCCATCTGCACATGCGATGTGGGTTATACTGGAGATCCGTTCACCGGCTGTCAACCAGAGCAAGGTAGGAACCCGTTTTCATTTACTACACACATGATATATACCAGTAGTTAGGTCAGGGCGTAAACAAGCTTGGTTTTGGGTTGCTTTATTGGACGTCCACCGCCCAACTACTTGTACACCCGCCTAATAGCCGGAGCTTCACTGAAGAGTCACTGCAATTACACGTGTTCGCATTTGTTTACGCCTTGTTAGGGAATACTAAATATGAAACTGACTCGCGGTACCTCTTCAAAATTCATAAAATTTAATTACTATTATTATTATTATCATTATTATTAAATTTCCCTTATCTCTAGTGACATACGATATGAATATATACAACAAACTTTCAGTTTCATATTTCTAAATTGCGCATTAGAATGATTTACAATTGTTTTCAATTTGGAGTTGTGATAATTACATTTTATTTGAAATTTCTTGTCAAATCTTACATGTTTTACTGTGTTGCACACCCACAAACACAAAAATACCAATGAAAAACCGAATCGAAATTGAATACTGTGTTGTTGTCGACCAAAATTGTTTTGCCCTATTGTAACAACGGTTCGCTAAAGGATTATCAACAAATACTAGTCAACAAATACCAAAACTACAAGGAACTAAAATGCGCTTATTGACTATTAGCAATTAGTTTATTTAATACTTAAATATTTAGAAATATATAACTCTGTAGAGCCCATTATTCAATTTGTTTAACCAATAATGCAATAAATCGATTGATATAAGCTGACACGAAACACTTGTTTTAATTACGTCACGAATGCAAACGTAATGTGCATATTACGTTACGCAACACTGCACAAAGACACAGCGCACTGCACTACAAAGCAAGTACACTACAACGCACTGCGTTTAACAACACTAAAACTAAACCAAATCGCGCTGAAATCACTTTAAGTGAACAAATTTTAAAATATTAATTGGAACAAGCAAACACTTAATCCGTGCTCTAATCACACTGCCAAAAAACAAAACCAAAACCCAATTGGATTAATCAACTGCAATACTGCTAAAACTAAAGCCACTGCCAGGTGTGTTCGATGTACTAAACCCGCAACACTAAAGAACAGTTAATAAAGTTTTTGCCAAACTCTTCTCATCCCTCCGCTCTCTATCTCCCAATATCTCTTCGGAGTACAGAACGGATAGTCAATGAACAGGTCACACCCTGTGAACCAAATCCTTGTGGATCGAACGCCGTTTGCCGGGAACGCAATGGCATTGGCTCTTGCCAGTGCTTGCCCGATTACTTTGGCGATCCCTACCAGTCGTGCCGACCGGAATGCGTACGCAATTCCGACTGTCCATCAAATAAGGCGTGCCAGCTGCAAAAGTGTCGCGATCCCTGCCCCGGCACCTGTGGCACAAATGCCGATTGCCGGGTAACGAATCACCTGCCCGCTTGCACATGTCGCAGTGGTTACACTGGTGATCCGTATAGTTACTGCCAACCAACTCAACGTAAGCTCAACCCAACTGACCAGCTGAACAACGAATACAAGATAACCTTTACAGCAATACGTCTGGCCGAACCCACTCAGCCCTGTCGCCCCTCCCCGTGCGGTCCCAATTCCCAGTGTCGCGAGCTTAATGGTCAGGCGGTTTGCTCCTGTCTTGAACTATACATCGGCTTGCCACCCAACTGTCGACCCGAGTGCGTATTGAGAACCGAGTGCCCCACTGACAAGGCGTGCATAAGTCAACGTTGTCAGGATCCTTGTCCCGGCATTTGCGGCATAAATGCCGATTGTCGTGTGCGCAATCACAGTCCACTCTGTCAATGTCGTCGCGGTTTTACGGGCGACGCCTTTACACGTTGCTATGTTCTACCACGTAAGCGAACACGTTAACCGAGATCCTTGTGTGCCCACGCCCTGCGGCCTGAATAGTCAGTGCCGCAACGTGCAAGGCGTACCATCTTGCACATGTGTACAGGAATACGTTGGCACAGCGCCAAACTGCCGACCCGAATGCATTATCAGTGCCGAGTGCGCCTCAAACATGGCTTGTATACGCGAAAAGTGCATAGATCCTTGTCCCGGCTCCTGCGGCTATGCAGCGGAGTGCAATGTCGTTAACCACACCCCAATATGTACTTGTCCCTCAGGTTACACGGGTGATCCGTTTAGCAGCTGTCGTCTGGCACCGCCAGAGCCTGTGTTAAGTGAGTGTCTCAAACTGAGCCAAAGGTCCACAATTTCTAATTGCCTCCGATTCCTAGACGAATATGTTGATCGTTGTCAACCATCACCGTGTGGTCCCAATGCCCAATGCAACGATGGTGTTTGCAGCTGTTTGCCTGAATACCACGGTGATCCCTACGCCGGCTGTCGTCCGGAATGTGTTCTCAATTCTGACTGCTCACGCGATAAGGCCTGTCTGCACAGCAAATGCCTCAATCCATGCCCAGGCACATGTGGCGAGAATGCCATATGCGACGTCATCAATCACATACCTATGTGTAGGTGCCCCGATGGTACCGCTGGCAGTGCGTTTATACGCTGCACTCCCAATCCGAGTACGTCAAATGGAGATTTTCTTTATCTGTCTTCCCTGCTAATCATCGATATCCCTATACAGAAATCGTTGTCACCACAAATCCTTGCCAGCCATCGCCCTGCGGTCCGAATTCGCAGTGTCGCGAGGTAAACCAGCAAGCTGCCTGTTCCTGTCTACCGAGCTACATCGGCTCACCACCCACCTGTAGGCCCGAATGTATCTCCAATGCAGAATGTGCGCCAACCCACGCTTGTCTTAACCAGCGCTGTGGAGACCCATGCCCTGGTACTTGTGGTGTGGGCGCCAATTGCGCTGTGGTCAATCATAGTCCATTTTGCACCTGTCCAGCGCGTTTCACCGGAAATCCGTTCATACGTTGCCAAACACAAAGTAAGCAGTTATTCTTGGTATCCATTGACAGAGTCTTCTACAATATTCGCCAATTCCTAGTTGAACCTGTGCGTGACATTCAGCCAACTGATCCTTGCCGGCCATCACCATGTGGTCCCTACCCACAGTGTCGTGCTATTGGTGAGGCACCTGCTTGTTCATGTCTTGAAACTTACATAGGACGGCCACCGAACTGCCGACCCGAATGCGTGACCAGCTCAGACTGTAGCAGCCAACTGGCCTGCATCAACCAGAAGTGTGTTGATCCATGTCCAGGTCGCTGTGGTCTGAACGCTGAGTGCCGCGTGGTGAGCCATGCTGTGCAGTGCATCTGCCAGCAGGGTTTCACCGGGGATCCCTTCGTACAGTGCAGCCCAGAAATCGTACGAGACATCGAAGTGCGCACACCCTGCAATCCCAGCCCCGGTGGCACAAATGCCGTTTGCCGCGAGCGAGACGGTGCTGGTTCCTGCCAGTGCCTGCCTGAATACTTTGGCAATCCCTACGACGGCTGTCGTCCTGAGTGTGTGCTAGACTCAGATTGCCCATCGAATCGTGCTTGCCAGCAGCAAAAGTGTCAAGATCCTTGCCCCGGCACCTGTGGCCAAAATGCCAACTGTCAGGTAGTAAACCATCTGCCGTCCTGTAATTGTCTCCCTGGCTTCGTAGGCGATCCGTATCGCCAGTGTATACGTCCTGCCGAACGTAAGCAATTACCCACATGTTCACTTGACACACTTAAACGTTGCACATCTTAATCTGTTGTAGCCATACGTATCGAGTACAACAATCCCTGCGAACCAACGCCATGCGGTCCCAACTCTCAATGTCGCGTTGCTAACGAACAGGCCGTCTGCTCTTGTCTACCCATGTTTATTGGCACCCCACCAGCCTGCCGTCCCGAGTGCACAATTTCGTCGGAGTGTGCAGCCGATAAGGCCTGTCTGAATCAAAAGTGCGTCGATCCCTGCGCGGCCAACACCTGCGGCAATAATGCGATTTGCCGTGTGCGTAACCACAGTCCCATCTGCAGTTGCATCAGTGGTTTCACTGGCGATGCCTTCACACACTGTTTCCCAATACCACGTAAGCCGCATTGTTGTCTCCTTAGAGATTGTAACTTTGGAACTTTACCCAAACCGATTTGTGTCCCACAGAGCCGGCAATTGAAGTGCAACGAGAACCCTTGCAAGATCCCTGTGTGCCAACACCATGTGGCCCACACTCGGAGTGCCGTAACATCAATGGAGTCTCAGCTTGCTCATGCCCGGCGATGTTTATTGGTCAGGCGCCTAACTGCCGTCCGGAATGTACTATAAACTCAGAGTGTCCTAGTCAGCAAGCGTGCATTAATCAGAAATGTCGCGATCCTTGCCCTGGCGCCTGTGGGTTGAACGCTGTTTGTAGCGTTATAAATCATACGCCACTCTGCGCCTGCATCGAGGGCTACATTGGTAATCCGTTCACCAACTGCAATGCTAAGCCACCGGAACGTAGGTGTTCACAGAGTAGTTTCGAAAACAACCATCAATGTTTATACTCCGTAATTTTTGCAGCTACTACCCCGCCCATCAGGGACGATCCTTGCCATCCTTCACCGTGTGGTGCTAATGCCCAATGTAATAATGGTATATGCACCTGCATAGCCGAGCACCAGGGTGATCCTTATGTAGGCTGCCGACCGGAGTGTGTTCTTAACACAGACTGCGCCCCGAATCGTGCATGCATGCGTAATAAGTGCATTGATCCGTGTCCAGGCACCTGCGGTGTGAATGCAATTTGCGAGGTGAATAATCACGTGCCCATCTGTCGCTGTCCCGATCAAATGTCGGGCAATGCTTTCTTCGAATGCCGCCCTGTACCAGCGCCACCAGCACAGAATCCTTGCCAGCCATCGCCTTGTGGACCCAACAGCCAGTGCCGAGTGGTGCAACAGACTGCCGTTTGCTCTTGTCTTCTCGACTATGCCGGCAGTCCGCCGCAATGCCGCCCAGAATGTGTTACCAATTCCGACTGTGCTGCCAATCAAGCTTGCCAGAATATGAAGTGCCGTGACCCCTGTCCCGGCACCTGTGGCTTTAATGCTGTATGTAATGTTGTTAACCACAGTCCCTTCTGCAGTTGTCCCACAGGCATGTCGGGTAATCCTTTTGTGCGCTGTGAACAAAATAGTAAGCCACTTGTGTTTTTAAACAAACTGGATGGGCTACAACATAAATTCTTTACAGTAATTCCCCTGCGTGATGCTACGCCACAGAATCCATGTCAACCCTCACCCTGCGGCCCCAATTCTGAATGCCGAGTTTCAGGTGATTCACCATCATGTTCTTGTCTACCCGAATTTTTGGGCGCACCACCGAATTGCCGACCAGAATGCATATCCAATTCTGAATGTGCCACCAACCAGGCATGTGTCAGTCAGAAATGCGTGGATCCCTGTCCAGGGCTTTGTGGCCTTAATGCTAACTGCCGTGTCTTCAGCCATACGGCAATGTGCCTGTGTGATAGCGGCTTCACAGGCGACCCGTTTGCCCAGTGAGAGGCACCAGTTGAACGGATACAGCCCTGTAATCCAAGTCCCTGTGGCGTTAATGCAAAATGTGAAGAACGTGGTGGTGCTGGTTCTTGCCAGTGTCTGACTGAACACTTTGGCAATCCCTACGAGGGCTGCCGACCAGAGTGCGTTCTCAACTCGGATTGTCCCTCAAATAGAGCATGCCAGCAGCAAAAGTGCCGCGATCCCTGTCCGGGAACATGCGGCCAGAACGCAGAATGCCAGGTTATCAATCATTTGGCCACTTGCAATTGTTTCAATGGTCATACTGGAGATCCTTATAGCTTCTGCCGTACAATAGATAATGAGCCACGTAAGCCTGACCATATTGAACTCCCCTGTCGTATTTCCCAATACTTAAGCAAATGTCTTATAGCCGAACGCATCTATGTGAATCCCTGCCAACCAACGCCGTGTGGACCCAACTCGCGATGTCGCGAAGTCAACGAGCAGGCTGTCTGCTCCTGTCTAACCGAGTTTATTGGCAGTCCACCTGCTTGTCGACCCGAATGCATCAGCAGCTCAGAATGCGCGGCAGATAAGGCTTGCATAAATCGCAAATGCGTTGATCCTTGTCCCAATGTTTGTGGTAAACAAGCCGAGTGCCTAGTAAGAAATCACAGTCCTATCTGCACCTGCTTAAACGGATTCACAGGCGATGCCTTCACCCATTGTTATCGATTGCCGCGTAAGCCAATGAATATATTTGAATTCGCAATACAAGACCAGCTCGTAAATTATCTTAAATAACCCCTGCAGCTCCGCCTGTTGTGACAATTGAACGCGAACCTCTTGATCCTTGCGTACCCTCACCCTGTGGTGCCAACTCTCAATGTCGCGAAATTAATGGCAAACCATCGTGCTCCTGCCTGCCAAACTATTTGGGTACACCGCCAAATTGCCGTCCTGAGTGTTCTATCAATGCTGAATGTCCGAGCCATCAGGCCTGTA
>JAWNMH010000339.1:0-27535 GCA_035044325.1 Drosophila nr. medialis 2 BK-2023a
TCAAGTAATTGTGGAAACTTGTACACTTCCTTAAATATCCCAAGTCCATTTCAAACATAACACTTGGCAACTCTTGGTAACGATCTAATACAAGTAGTTTATTGAGTAGCTCGAGCATATCACACTGATATATATAATTGATATATATATATATATATATATGTTATATGCTCGAGCTACTCAATAAACTACTTGTATTTGATCGTTCTAAGAGTTGCCAAGTGTTATGTTTGAAATGGACTTGGGATATTTAAGGAAGTGTACAAGTTTCCACAATTACTTGATCAACTTAAAGCGTTTCAAATCTTAATTTACGAAACAAAATCCTTGAGCTGAGCACACAGGCTCTGCTTTTCACTTGCTTAACCATTCCTAACATGGGTTTTTAGATTGAATTAAGAATTTCCAGCTCTGTCTTATTTTCGTTAAATTGTAAAACGAACTATGGAAATGAATCGAGGGTGAAACTTAGGGAATGTGTGTATATGATTTGGGGTCTACGGTAATTGTTTCCTTGTCTGGCACCATTAATATTATGAACTCGAGTAAGACAATCTGTACCACAAATTGTTCCGAAAATGAAGATACGATTTAGCTTAGGGGCTGTGAAGCTCTGCGGATTAACTTACACATGAATAAAGTTTTCGTTAATATTAATATATAGTTTAAAGGACTATTCAATTGTCTCTCAGCACGCATAAAATCTAAATTTAATTATCTTAAAGCTGTCGTATCTGTTTGTGGTTTAAAGACTTGCAAAGGCTGAATCCTGCAAAAATATTATAAATATTTAACCACAAATGGTCTGACGAGAACAAATACTCACCTGACAAGCCCAAAACAAAAAGGGATAAAATGTATGCAATAAATGTATTTAAATGTATATTTATGGTATTATTTTAACTTGTGGTTATCGCTGTGTTATTCCGGCTGTTCGCCACGATTAGAATATAAAGCGTTTATGTGCCTGAGACAGAGAATGTATTTGTGTGTTTGGCCATGTAGAAAATGCATAACAAAGTAACAAATCACATCAGTTATGCAGCAATTCCAGGTGTATAAGATTGCACTAGGGCATCTCCAATATCGAGGCAATACCTCCGAGCCTAAAATGCCGACAAGCCATAGGACAAACACTCTCTCAAACACATAAGCACACACACAACACAGTCACACACATGAGTGGAGCTGGAGAAAAAAATGTAATCACAATTACAAATGCAGGCAGCATTTTGCATAATTTATGTCAAGCATAACAACAATAACACCAACAAAAGCCAAAGCCCACGGGGGAGTGGCTGGCATGGCCATAAATAAGTGCAGGTTTAAATACCACGGCAACACAATTGTGAAATATGGCAGAATAATAGAAAGAGCAGAAAGTATAAAATATAAATGTAAAATTTATGAAATGTAACTACAAGTAGCCCGCTGACATGCATCCTGCACCACCAGGCGGGCGGTGGCGGTGGTGCTGCTAGTGTGCGATGTTTGGGTTGAGTTAAGTGGCTCTACGCTTGCACAGTGGGGCAAATGTCAAGTTGGTTAGCTTTAGTCAGCATTATGGCTTTAAGTCGCTGCCAAAGGCTTTAAATGTTACCGACACATCTTGTGGCAGCAGCCACTCCCCACTGCTTCATGTCATCAGACCACTGTGCGTCTGGCAAATAGAGAACTCAACATGCCATGTGAAACGTAACGAAACGAAAACAAAAGCCAAGAACAAAATGGGCCAAAAAGTTATTTTAGGAACACGGTAAAAAAAGCGTGCGCCTTTCTCATTTGAAGAAGAAAAACTAAACAAAACGAAACAAAATGAAACGCAAGAAAGCGATGAGTTCCATATACGCAAGTGTGTGAGAGAGAGTGTGCCCGTGTGTTTGTGTGTGGGTGTGTGTGAGTGTGTGTGTGTGTGTGTTTAGTAATCTCGAAACAATTATGCATACGCGCATACACAGAAATCTGTGGCGCGTGATGCTCAAAAGTAGCCCAAAAGCCTCGAAATGAAAGCGCAAATGTTTTTGCCATTAGCATAAAAAATAATGGCAACGGGCAACGGCCAAAACTGGCAATAGGATAAATGAGCAAAAGCTACCACATCGACACAGCATCAGACAGGCACCAAAAAAACAAAACAGGAATAGACGAAAATTTTAATACACTAGCAGACATATTAGCCACCTTAAAAATAAGTGTTTACTAGCTGCACCAATATGATCTTTAATTCTTACCTTTCCTGAAACTCGAAATACACAACTTAAGTTTTAGGTTCTGTCCAAAACAGGAGGCGAAGGCAGTCAGCTATAGCCACGAGCACTTTTTGTTCATATGATCAAAGCGTTTGCATAGCTAATTGAATCACAGGTGCCACAACAGAGTGGTGCAGGCCTAGGAATTGTAATCGAAAAACCAACCACGTTTCAGTCTGTGCTAGTTGCGATAAAGGAAAAGTGCTACCTATGGCACGGATTATGTACTGGTGGCTGGCTCACTTGAATATCTCGAGTGCAATTAACAATGCTGCCACTTCAACTAATTGGCTAAGCGAATTAACTTGTCTGATCTGCAAACATTAAACGTTTTCTAATATTTTTTTTATAACCATAAGAGCCTAAGCTTTATACTTACATGTTGTTGTACATAAAAATGATTTTCATATCGTAATTCTCACTTATAGTTCTTAAGGTATCCATGTTTATGTTGTAGTTTACATATGCAATCCTCCTAGCAATTAAAAAAAGTTTGTCCACTTTTTGTGAATATACTTTTTTCTTCTTCTCTCTTCTAATTTACAAAGGAACAGACAGATAATTCTGAATATATATATGTAAACATCTAGTTCAAACCTTTCTTATTATATCTTTCTCAGTATGTTTCATATTGCGTGAAAATGTATAGATACCCTTACAAGTCAGTTATAACAAAACGACTCAAACAATCTCAACAAAAGTTTATGGCATTGGCATTTCATGATAGCCTTGATAGTAATGTGTGTGTGTGTGTGGTTTTATTGCTATTTCTATGTATGTGGGTGGGTGAACGCTATGTGAATGTGATGTGAGTTTGGTGTGCCCATTTTCATTTCATCGAAGACTTAATCCTTTCTCAACTGGCAACTGCCAACTGCCAACGGACGGCAGTGAACTGGACAACTGGCAATTGGCAATTGGCTGCTGGCGCTAATTGTTTCGTTTGCTTTTTCTACATTTGCAAGTTTCTGTTGGATGGCTGCACTGACAGAAAATCCGCCCACGGAAAACAAACCAATCTATAATTTGCATTTGAATATGGAAAAGAAAGTGAAAGTTTTGTTAGGCTTAAATAGTTGCAATAAATACAAGACTTAAGTACTTTGGTACTGAAAAACAATCGTAATTCAATTGTTAGTAAAACATTTTAAGATTGTAAGCGTTAAAAGATATTCCTTTGAATTATATTTATACGTTCAAGCACTTCAGCTATTTAATAATCACAGAAAAAAGAAAAACAAAATTGTTGATTCAAGTATTTCTATGCATGAATCATGTTCAAAATTCTACTGATTTATTTCCCAGTGTGTATGCATATTTTTATGAGGCATTGCTTCACAGCGTGTGCCCCGTGCGAGCACAGATAATGGCAGCCCGGAGAAATGGCCAGGCAAACGATATGAGACCAAAAGTGAGGCCAATAAAAAGGCGATAAAATTGACGCCAGCAACACAAGCAAAAAAAAAAAAAAAAAAGAGAAATACACAGGAATAAAAGGGCAATAGATACAAATACAAATATATACGAACACGTTAACACACGCACGTTTACTGAGCGTTGTTTATTGCCTCGCACATCCGCGTGAGAGATAGCTCAAATGCGGTGCTGATTAATGGCCTGAAAGAGGAAAGTGGCCATTGCCCATTTTGCCCCATTTTTGCCGACGGAATGCGCATAATTCACGTTAGCGTAACGAGTTATCGCCAGCGGCAGCTGCTGATGCTGGCCACGCTCCTGTCGCTGAGCCTGGCTGCCTGTTGTGCAACAGCCGTCTCTGCGATGGAGTTCTCGGTCGAGCAGCAGCTGGATCCAAGCACAACCGTAACAACATCTGAGGCAATTAGGCATGTTGTCGTCACCGCAATCGACAGTCAACAAACAACTACAACTACAACTACCACAGCAACAACAACAACATATCGCAACTGTCCAACGCTCAGTGACAATTGGAAGGGGGCCAGGACGAAAGTGAAGCGACGACAGCGACTCAATTCATCGAGCAATTTACCCACCATAAATGCCGGCAGCGGTACAAATTTGAGCAGCTGGCAACAGCAGCGCTATTTAAAGGTAAATCAGGTCTTTGAAAGCGAACGTCGCATGTCCCATGCCGAAATACAGCACAATCATGGCAAAATCGTTCTGCTCGGCCTCTTTGAGCTGTCAACGAAACGCGGCCCACGGCCGGATGGACTCAGCGAGCTGGGCGCCGCAACAATGGCCGTGGAGCACATTAACCGCAAACGCCTGCTGCCCGGCTACACTCTCGAGCTGGTCACCAACGACTCGCAGGTGAGCATCACCACCACCTCCCACTCACCCCCTTCCCGCAGCCACACTCATTAGGAAATTGGAATTTCATTTAGAGGAGAGTACAGCGCAACATTAAAACTTAATAAGCAAGCGCAGCAGCAAAGTCGACTTTGGTTAGGTGGCAGCAGTTACACAGTACAAAGTTTTTAAATTTCAATTCAATCTATGGAGAAATATTTCTACAAATTTAATTCTGTCCAATTTTAAGTTTAATATTCACCGTATTCTCTTATAACTTACAAGCAATACTATATTAGGAATAAAACACAAGATGCCATTAATTTTATATTTATTATATTGCAGTAATTTTATTCACCTCTAACTTTTAATTTACCAAGAAAAGTAGTAAAATATTAAGCATCTCATAAGAGGTAGATTGATTCAGCGCTGCAAAGCTGTTCAGCTCCTTCCAGTTTTCAAATTATTATTTAAAAAAAGCTCATTTGCAGTTTTTTTTTTATACCCATTTTGTGCCCAACAGCGAACTTATATTTTAATTCCAATTTCGGTTTTTATACATTTTTTTGGTCGTTGAATTGCTGTATATAAAAACGCAGACGATGGCATCTGCTGCTATCAAAGCTCTAAAGTCGACATTTTAAAAATGTTTATTGCGCCATCTTGACGAGCGCTGTTTTTTTTATTACACAACCTTTGCTCCCAAACTCACCTCTGTCTGTTGCTGCAGTGTGATCCTGGCGTGGGTGTGGATCGTTTTTTTCATGCCATCTACACACAACCCTCAACACGCATGATGATGCTGCTGGGCTCCGTCTGCTCGGAGGTAACCGAAAGTCTGGCCAAGGTGGTGCCCTACTGGAACATTGTGCAGGTGAGTTCAACTCAATCAGGATGCGGTGCGCTTTGTCTTTGCTTCTTGGTAAGGGATTCCTGATTAAAATATGCAAATATGCTCCGGCTATTACTCAAAAATTTAATCAACTCACGTGCCGAAAGGGAACTCACTCGATTAGCATAAATACCATGGAGCTAACTCAAAAGGCAGCCAATAAACATTTCGGCGCTCAAATAAACAGCCTCCTACAAATAACACTGGGCAACAACGATTTACATACAAAATACAGAGCAAACATAATCTTCTTTCATTTGTTAGAATGCTTATGAAGGTTATTAGAGTTGTAAGACTATTTTTAATTTATTCCTATTACTTATAAATGCAAACAAGCTTAGGATTTTTTATAATAAATATTCTCACGAATTCCTTAAGTTGTTCTTGATGAAAATTCGTCATGACAACCACAATTTTCGATTAAAGACTTTAAATGAAATAAATTCACGAAAAACATCGCTTAATTTTGCAGGCAGGTGTTATTAGGGAAGGTATGCGTAAATATGCTTGTAAACAGAGGACTCAGCTCGTGCTGAATAGGTGGATGAATAGAAGGGCCGG
The DNA here is from genome assembly GCA_035044325.1 of Drosophila nr. medialis 2 BK-2023a. Taxonomy (NCBI): domain Eukaryota; kingdom Metazoa; phylum Arthropoda; class Insecta; order Diptera; family Drosophilidae; genus Drosophila; species Drosophila nr. medialis 2 BK-2023a. The sequence continues at coordinate 5,974 of JAWNMH010000339.1, forward strand.
GAGACTCAACATAAATTCACTTAGAGGCGCGCTGCATGCAAATGTCGAATTGTGCGGCCTTTGAAGTTCAGCTTATGTGTGTTCTTCGAGGCGCGTATGTGTGGTTACTAAATGGGCCGAAACTTTGAAAGTACATGCACGCGTGGCATTCAACTTTGATTGTCAGAGAAGATGGGAAATTGTTAACTGCTGGCTGCTGACTGTTGCTGATTGCAGGTCTCCTTTGGTTCAAATTCACCGGCGCTGAGCGACAGACGCGAATTTCCCTATTTCTATCGCACCGTTGCTCCCGACTCCTCCCATAATCCGGCTCGCATTGCGTTCATTCGCCGCTTTGGCTGGGGCACTGTCACCACTTTCTCACAGAACGAGGAGGTGCATTCGCTGGCGGTAAACAATCTGGTCACCGAGCTGCAGGCGGCAAACATATCCTGCGCAGCGACTATCACATTTGCTGCAACGGATTTCAAAGAGCAGCTGCTACTTCTCCGGGTAAGTAGAAGGGACGACTTTGTCGTTGAACTTGATAAATGTGCAAAGTGTTGTCTTAGGAGACGGACACACGCATCATTATCGGCAGCTTCTCACAGGAGCTGGCACCGCAAATACTCGGCGAAGCCTGCGGATGTATGGTGCCGACTACGCCTGGATATTGCACGAGAGCATGGGCGCCCCCTGGTGGACCGACCAGCAGACTCCGTGCACCAAGCACGAACTCCAGCTGGCCGTTGAGAATCTCATCGTTGTCTCCACGCACAACAGCATTGTGGGCAACAATGTTAGCTACAGCGGACTGGTAAGGAAAAAATAAAAATAAATAATCTACATTTGTTAGCCCTGAATAGAGTTGGTCACGTTTCCTATTTATGTTTTTCTTCAACTAAAAAATTATTCTGCTCGTGCGTTCATGTCAAAATAAAAAAGGTCATGTCAACCATAAAAAGACTCAACTGAACAGAAATAAATAAAACACTATATTACATGAATATCTGCGTACCAATGCTATTAATAGCAACGCGTAAAATAATATGTTATACAAAAACAGTTTACACTCTTTTGCAACATTTAGTTGTGCAACATGTGTGTAACATTAAAAGAGCGTGTTCATTGAGTAGTTTATTTAAAAGTTAAGACCATTTTCATTTAAGTATTTGCTAAAAATCAAATGTCGCCCCTGAATCACACAGATTATCCAAAATTAAATTCTCATACACAAATGGGTCTGAAACGAATGCTAAATAAGAAATATTTCTTATTTCACTTTGATTATCCAAAATATTGATTAATTGACCAAATATATTATTATATCATATAATATATAATATAATATATAATAATAATAACTGTTATTATTAAGTTAATATAAATATATAAGAAACAATATTAATGCCAGTGGACTAGCTCCCAAAAATCACAAAACTCCGACACGTGCTCATCTTTAATCCTAGACACCCCCTTGCTAACATTACCCACTCCCCATTCCCGCAAATAAAATGGTACATTTGATTCGAAGCTGCTCGAGGCAACGATTTCGGTAGGCGTGGCAGCAAGATAAAAATGTTTATTATCGTTTTAGTGCGGGTCATGAAATCGGCGGTCCATAATGAGCTGAGGCAATCTCATTACCAGGACGAGCCGTCGTCGGGGGCAGTGGGGGTGAATTGGTTGTATAAGTAACGAGCGGTCTATTTAATCGCTGCCATTTTTTTTTTTGGTTCATTCCATTTCTTGCAGAACAATCACATGTTTAATTCGCAGCTGCGCAAACAATGTGAACAATTTCACTATCATGATGCGGCCTTCGCGCCTGACAGAGGCAGCAGCATAAGCAGCAGCAGCAGCAGTCGGTACCACCAGCGTACACCACAATCGGATTTGCGGGGCCGCAAGAGACGTGGCATTAACAGTAGCCACCATCTGCCGGATGCCATATCCCGTTATGCACCGCAAACCTACGATGCCGTTTGGGCCATTGCATTAGCATTGCGCGCTGCGGAGGAACATTGGCGCCAGAATGCAGCACATTCCAAGCTGGATGGCTTCGATTATACGCGCAGTGACATGGCCTGAGAGTTCCTCCAGCAGCTGGGCAAACTACACTTCCTTGGCGTATCGGTAAGAAAGACTTAAGCAAATATTTCCAAAAAACAAAATAATGCGACAAAAATATTTCATATTGCACGTACTATAATTTAAATAATACGAATCAGATTCGCTTTTCTATTTCTCAATTCCAATTAATTCTCATATATATTTAGAATAAAAAATTGTTATTTTTGTTTATAGTAGTGCTAATTCAATATTTACACATCCGACTTTTCAATAAATCATTTTATGGCAAGTGGCTTATAAATAGTTTTGTAAATGAGAAATGAGAATTTGTATGACACAAAAAAAAGAATATTCAATTTGTTAGGCTGTGGATAAAAATTGTTTGTTAAATGAATTGCACATAAGCTTAAATGGTGCAGAAGATCCTTTACAAGGACAACATCGTTGATGTGAACACCCGGGTAGGATTTTCTCCATTTGGACCGTTGCTGAAGAAGCGTTAAATATTCATCACGCCAACGACTCCAGAAAATTTGCTGATAATAAGCTATACGCTGCCATCGATCCAGGCGGCTAACGTTTAGCTTGGTGACATCCGGCTCCGGATAAAGTGTGAGTGGCGCAGTGCCAAGGAAGTGCGCAGGAGTTAACACATCCAGATCTGCAGGGTGCTCTGAAAGTGGAAAGAGAGGTCGAGAGTTTATTATTGCCCCAATGTGGCAAACCAGTGTGCGCAAATCATCCAGGGGCAAAACCGAGGGTCCGACCGACCGATAGAAATGGTATTTTGCTGTCTTCACCGCCGCCTCCCAAAGTCCACCAAAGTGTGGTGAGCGAGGTGGGATGAATTCCCATTCGATGTCGTCAGAGACACAAAACTGTCGGACAGAGTCGATGTGCTTCTCGCTGAGGAAGAGTCGCTTGAGTTCAGCTAAGTCATTCTTGGCTCCGACGAAATTTGTCGCATTGTCCGACCATATGCGAACAGGTTTACATCTGGTAAGAATAAACCTCTTAAGTGCATTGAGAAAGGCTGCTGTTGACAAATCAGGAACCAGTTCGAGATGCACCGCCTTTGTTGCGAAGCAAATGAAGACCGAGATGTAGCATTTTACTGGTCCTTTGTTACGAATCTCGCTCTTGTAATAAAACGGTCCACAATAGTCCACTCCAGTGACAGCGAAAGGATGCGAGCCACTAACACGATCGCGGGGAAGATCAGCCATGATTGTCTCAGCCAGGACCGGTTTTGCTCGAAAACACATAATGCATTTTGTTGTTACGCTGGAGACAGTCTTACGCCCACCAATAGGCCAATAGTGGAGCCGAATATGAGCAAGCAGAGAACGAGGTCCGGCATGCAGCTGACGCCTGTGAAAATGCATGATGATGGCGCGTGTGACAGGATGATGTCCCGGAAGTATGATGGGATGCTGAGCATCGAAATCCAGGCTCGAGTGTTTTAGACGGCCACCAACACGAAGAAGTCCAAACTCATCGATGAATGGGGTAAGCGAGGCAATAGAGCTGGATGATTTGATAGTCCGTCCGTCTTGAAGAGCCCTATACTCATCACTCAGATTCGCCATCTGGATGCTCCGCAAGAGTAGTTGAGTGCCCTTGTGTATCCAATCTACCGTTAGACTGGCATCCCTGATGCGATTGCGAAATTTATATATATATCCGAAGACACGACGCAGGTTATGAAAAGAATTTGCAAACTTGCATCCTAAGCTGACATCAGAGCATCTAGAGATGGTAACTAGCACCTTTTGCCGCAGCTCAGGAAGCGTCCGGGCCGGTAAACATGATGCGGGCCAGTCGCACTCTCCTTTGGTTAAGAAATCGGGACCATGAGACCACAACGATGATTCTAAAAGGTCGCTTGGAAGTGCTCCTCTAGAAAGAATGTCTGCCGGGTTGCATTCCGTCGGTACGTAGCGCCATTCCATTCCTGTCGTAAGCTCTTGTATTAAAGATATCCGATTAGCCGTGAACGTTTGGAAGCGCGAAGGCTCATCACGTATCCAGGATAAGACAACTGCCGAATCCGACCAACAATAGTATCTGCAGTTAAATAACTTCATTTGAGCTACTTCGCGAATAAGTTGAGATAGCAGTGCAGCAGCAGATAATTCCAGCTTTGGTACTGTGAGAGTTCGTAAAGGTGCCACACGAGACTTAGAGCACAACAAATGAGCTATGCGCCTTCCCTCTGTTATGGATACAACGTAAATGCATCCACCGTAAGCCTCAATGCTCGCATCACTAAAACCATGAACTTCAATGATGCCCTTTGGAACAACGACCAGTCGAGGGAGTTTTATTTGCTCTGTGTTGCAAATATCGGCACACAAGCTATTCCAAGAACAGTGCAAAGAAGCAGGAAGACTCTCATCCCAATCCAATTGCTCTCTCCAAATGTGCTGCAAAAAGATCTTGGCCTTGGCTACCACGGGTCCGATAAGTCCAAGCGGGTCATAGAACCGAGCAATGGTAGACAGCACAGACCGTTTGCTAGGCTTTCCAGGCGCTTTCATAGGCGAAAAATTGAACAGAAGGCAGTCAGAGGCTGGATTCCACGCAAGTCCGAGAGTCTTCGTGACATCCGTGCCATCGTCAAATTTTAAAAAAGTCTCCTTTTCCTCATCAGGAACGTGTTGAAGTACGCGAGGATCGTTGGAGCACCACTTCCTAAGTTTAAAGTTTCCCTTTCGAAGCAGGCTGACTGTTTGCTCCATAATATGAACTACTTCCTCGGCAGAGTCACCTCCAGTGATGAGATCATCTACATAAAAATCGCTCAAAATCACTTTAGATCCAGCAGGAAATGAACTTCTTTCATCAATGGCTAATTGCTGCATGGAACGAACCGCCAGAAAAGAAGCTGGCTTTGTGCCATAGGTGACAGTATCCAGCTTGAAAACTTGAATTTCCTGATGAGGTGAATCACGCCATAAGATACATTGCAGATAGGAATCGGGTTCAGCCATTCTAACGCACCTGTACATTTTGCTAATGTCACCAGTCAAGGCTATTGGGAATGTCCTAAACTGCAACAGTGTAGCGAACAGCTTGCGTTGAATTGTTGGGCCTGCCATGAGGATTTCATTCAGGGAATAGCCAGACGAAGACACGGCCGAACCATCAAAAACAACTCTAAGCTTAGTTGTTGAGCTATCTTCCTTAAGAACACAATGATGAGGAAGATAATACTTGCAGCGACTTAGCATGTCTGACTCCACAAGAGACATGTGATTCAAATCCAGATACTCCTTGATAAATGCTGAATATTGCGACTTCAAACCAGGATGACGATCTAATTTGCGTTCCAGGTTGCAAAAACGACGATATGCCTGCTGATACGAATCTCCAATTAGATCCACAGCATGCTTGACTGGAAGGCGAACCGAATATTCGCCAGTGTCCAAACGAGCAAAAGTTTGTTTAAAATGCGCTTCACAGTCAAGTTCCTCCTTGGTAGATTCATTGACTAAACGGGAACACGATTCTACCTCCCAAAACCGACGAACGATTTCATCAAGCTTGTGATCTGGGCTAGGATTTGGCATCATAACCGAGCTAGTGACCATCAATGAGGCAGGGCTCGCTGGTGAAGTTCCTCCTGTCACTATCCAGCCCAGTTGAGTTTTTTGAAGAATAGGCAAACCAGGAGCGATTTTGATTTGGCCGACACACAACAATTCAAAAAACAGGCCAGCTCCAATTAACAAATCAATTTTGTGCGCCTTGAAGAACTCTGGATCAGCCAAGCGAATATTTGAGGGTATATTCCAGAGCTCAGTGTCGACATCGTAGCTAGGCTGATTTCCAGTTATAGATGGAGCTACGAGAACTGAGATGTCGGCAGAGTAGGCAGATGCTCGCGATTGAAAACTTATATCGGCTGAATAGCCTTCTGAGGCAACAGTAGACTCCCCCAATCCTGAGATCAAAGTAGGTGAGCGATGCTTGCGCAGCTGGAGGTGTTGAGCTAAACGAGATGTGATGATGTGCACCTGCGATCCAGAATCCAGTAGCGCTCGGCAAGGGACTAAAACTCCAGCACGACTTCTAATGTTGATTACAGCAGTTGCCAAGAGCACCACGTCTTGACTAAGATTTTGGGCTACAAGTGTTGCCGAAGGGTTTGCAGCAGGCGGATGCGAAGCAAAGATAACTTGAGAGCCGTCAATCTGATTCTCAAAATGCAGAAGCGTATGATGCTTGGCCTTGCAGCGGTTGCAGGTAGTGGAGCTGCACTCCTTTAGCCGATGACCTTTACACAGGCAATTAATGCAAAGGTTGAGCTTCTTTACCTCTCGTAGACGCAGTTGCGGAGACAGATTTCCAAAACGGGAGCAGTTATAAATTAAGTGGCCAAAGGTCTCACAGAACACACATTTATTTGTGTTGGAGTTAGTAGCGACAAAGGCCTTTCTGCTAGTGTTAACGATTTTACTACTTTTTCCCACCTTAGAGCTAGGCGTATACGTTGCCATAGCGTGTTCCACATTTTCCAACCTTTGACATCGTCGATCCAGAAATGCCAAGAACTGCTCACAAGTAGGAATAGTATCCATCGGTGCTGTCTCCTCCAAACTGATCTACGTTGCCTTGTCCACTTACTGCAGCAAACTGTGCACGATAATGAATCCCGCAATCTGCTCAACGTTGCCCAGGCTTTGTAGAGCGCGCATGTTAGAATTAATCGTATCCGAAAGGGTTCGAAGTTTTACCGCTGACGACGACTCGATGCAATCTAATCCCAATATCTCCGTGATATGTGCTTGGAAAATGAGACGCTTGTTGTTAAACCGTTTTTTAAGGAGCTCCAATGCAACTGGATAGTTAGCGCTGCTGATTTCCAACGAAGAAACACTATCCAAGGCTGATCCTTTCGGACACGATCGCAAGTGCTGAAACTTCTCCACATCCGAAAGTCCTAAGTCCGCATCAATGATTGAAGAGAACATCGTTATGAACTCTGCAAACTTTGTGTGCCCGCAGGTATCCGCGCCAAACAACAATTAAAACAGCTTATCTCTTAATATTTTTCTCTTTGATAAGTTATGCTCTGCGCAGCATAAAGAGCAAATTAACGTAAAGATCATAACTGTTGTTTTGTACATGCTCATCGGCATTTCGTTTTATTGCATTTGTTTTCACTTTGCTTGCCCTTTGCCTTGGCTGAGCGCAAGCAGCAGCTGCAATTCGGCAGCTAATTAGTTCTATTTCGTCTATCGAGAATTCAAGTCGCGGCACTGTGTTCGACACCGCAAGTCGGCGGATTGGTTCGAATAATTAAAGTGTAAAGCTCAAATCGGAGCTTATAATAAACAATTGTAAACATTTTTAATTTTGGCCACGAAGGCAAATAAACTTAATTTATAGAAAAGCAAATTTCGGTGCGTTTCTATTTATTTGTGTGACATTAGAAAAATTCGATAGCTATTGAAAAAGCTCAATAGCTCAACATTGGTGACCCCGACGTGATTAATTAGCTCTGTTTGTTTAAATAAATACAAATTATTTAAAGTGAAGAGTTAATAAAACTCGCGCCCGCGCTCTTGCATTGCTGTCGATATTCTCGGTTCGTTTTGTGCTCACTTTCGGTTCAAGTGTTTGACCTCAAATTGACATTGGCGCCTGCGCAGTCTATTCGCTTATCGCGTTTGCTTAAACAATTGCAGCAGCCGTTTCTGCATTGTTATTGCTTGTCCCGTTTCGTTTTGCTTGCGCTTATGAACAAGGTGTTTGACATTTCGTCGTTTGAACTGGTGTGTTAAAGCTGTACTGAAAAATTCCGTGATTCCTAAAGGAATATCAAAATGCATAATTCTGCTGCCGTTCAGTCTCGTACTGCCCCGTTTTACAAAGCCAAGGCCAAAGCTATTGATGAGCAGGTAAAACGGATGGCCAAAGCAATCGCTCCGGAGCAAATTGTGCATCTCAGCGAAGAAGAGTTGGCTGTTCGGCTCAAGGCGTTGCAAAGTGCTCAGCAGGCATTTTACAATATGCATGACGCGTTGGAGGAGCTGGACTATGATGAAATCGGGAATGAATTACGGGCATGTTTTGATGAACTCTCAATATTAGTGGAAACTAGCTTGCAACGCGAAATTAACAAACGAAAGTTGTCGTCGCCGTTGTGCTCGACTATGAGGCAAGATACCTGTGTTGACAATCACACATTGTCTCAAAGCCGAATCCGGTTGCCTGAGATCAAGCTGCCCGAGTTTAGTGGAGGATACACAAAGTTTGCAGAGTTCATAGCGATGTTCTCTTCAATCATTGATGCGGACTCAGGACTTTCGGATGTGGAGAAGTTTCAGCACTTGCGATCGTGTCTGAAAGGATCAGCCTTGGATAGTGTTTCTTCGTTGGAAATCAGCAGCGCTAACTATCCAGTTGCATTGGAGCTCCTTAAAAAACGGTTTAACAACAAGCGTCTCATTTTCCAAGCACATATCACGGAGATATTGGGATTAGATTGCATCGAGTCGTCGTCGGCGGTAAAACTTCGAACCCTTTCGGATACGGTTAATTCCAACATGCGCGCTCTACAAAGCCTGGGCAACGTTGAGCAGATTGCGGGATTCATTATCGTGCACAGTTTGCTGCAGAAAGTGGACAAGGCAACGCAGATCAGTTGGGAGGAGACAGCACCGATGGATACTATTCCTACTTGTGAGCAGTTCTTGGCATTTCTGGATCGACGATGTCAAAGGTTGGAAAATGTGGAACACGCTATGGCAACGTATACGCCTAGCTCTAAGGTGGGAAAAAGTAGTAAAATCGTTAACACTAGCAGAAAGGCCTTTGTCGCTACTAACTCCAACACAAATAAATGTGTGTTCTGTGAGACCTTTGGCCACTTAATTTATAACTGTTCCCGTTTTGGAAATCTGTCTCCGCAACTGCGTCTACGAGAGGTAAAGAAGCTCAACCTTTGCATTAATTGCCTGTGTAAAGGTCATCGGCTAAAGGAGTGCAGCTCCACTACCTGCAACCGCTGCAAGGCCAAGCATCATACGCTTCTGCATTTTGAGAATCAGATTGACGGCTCTCAAGTTATCTTTGCTTCGCATCCGCCTGCTGCAAACCCTTCGGCAACACTTGTAGCCCAAAATCTTAGTCAAGACGTGGTGCTCTTGGCAACTGCTGTAATCAACATTAGAAGTCGTACTGGAGTTTTAGTCCCTTGCCGAGCGCTACTGGATTCTGGATCGCAGGTGCACATCATCACATCTCGTTTAGCTCAACACCTCCAGCTGCGCAAGCATCGCTCACCTACTTTGATCTCAGGATTGGGGGAGTCTACTGTTGCCTCAGAAGGCTATTCAGCCGATATAAGTTTTCAATCGCGAGCATCTGCCTACTCTGCCGACATCTCAGTTCTCGTAGCTCCATCTATAACTGGAAATCAGCCTAGCTACGATGTCGACACTGAGCTCTGGAATATACCCTCAAATATTCGCTTGGCTGATCCAGAGTTCTTCAAGGCGCACAAAATTGATTTGTTAATTGGAGCTGGCCTGTTTTTTGAATTGTTGTGTGTCGGTCAAATCAAAATCGCTCCTGGTTTGCCTATTCTTCAAAAAACTCAACTGGGCTGGATAGTGACAGGAGGAACTTCTTCAGCGAGCCCTGCCTCATTGATGGTCACTAGCTCGTTTATGATGCCAAATCCTAGCCCAGATCACAAGCTTGATGAAATCGTTCGTCGGGTTTGGGAGGTAGAATCGTGTTCCCGTTTAGTCAATGAATCTACCAAGGAGGAGGAAGACTCCGCGACGACAAAGTGCCAGCCAAATGGAGACGGACGTGACAAGAAGAAGAAGACGTTTGAGAAGAAGGTGCTCGCACAGGGTAGCTCCAGCACCGACGAGGGCTGCGAAACGGATCAGGGCTGTCACAACGATGCCGGCACAGGCACAGCCACTGCATCATCGGCGGCTGCATCTGTTCCATCATCCATTGCCATCGGAAGCGAGCATTCGGATTCGGAGCATTCGTTGTACAGCAGCCACAATTCGTACATCCATATGCCAACGGCCTTGCCAGCGCCGCCGCCCTTCGCCGACAAGCGTTCGCCCATCCATTTTCGGGAGGGGCGACGCGCCAGCGATGGCCTGGTCGCCCAGGGATTGCTCAGCTCCAGCACGCTCTTGGGTGCAAGTCGTGTCTACGGCAGCTATCGCTATGAGCACGCCAAGCGGCACGGCGGCTGGCTGGAGATCCAGCAGTTGCAGCAGGAAGCGGCCGCCATCTATGCGCCCCAACAACATCATCATCAGCATGCTGTACATGCTGCACATGCTCATCATGCCCACACACTTGATCATCATCATCAGCATTTGTCGTTTGCGGCGCCGCAGCAGCAGCCACTGCTCCTGGATGCCGCCGTGAGCAGTGACCTGTATGGTGGACATGCGCTCTATGCGCCACCGCCACCACCACCCGGCGGCGTCATCTATTCCCTAACGCATCAGCAGCAACAGCAGCAGCAGCAGCAACATTTGTCGCCCATGCAGAAGCCACCGTTGCAACAGCAGCTGTTGCAGCATCGTCTGCTGCAGCAGAAGCGTCAGCTGTTCCAGAATCAATACGCACTGGAGGCACAGCTGGCTGGTCGCCATTCGCATCATGCACATGGACACCAGCATACACACACACACCCACACACACACACACTGGTTTGCCACATTGGGGCAATAATAAACTCTCGACCTCTCTTTCCACTTTCAGAGCACCCTGCAGATCTGGATGTGTTAACTCCTGCGCACTTCCTTGGCACTGCGCCACTCACACTTTATCCGGAGCCGGATGTCACCAAGCTAAACGTTAGCCGCCTGGATCGATGGCAGCGTATAGCTTATTATCAGCAAATTTTCTGGAGTCGTTGGCGTGATGAATATTTAACGCTTCTTCAGCAACGGTCCAAATGGAGAAAATCCTACCCGGGTGTTCACATCAACGATGTTGTCCTTGTAAAGGATGAAAACTTGCCACCCCTTAAATGGCCACTGGCTCGTGTGGTCGAGCTTGTTGCTGGTGCTGACGGCGTTTCCCGAGTAGCTGTTCTCAAGACGTCAACTGGAACAATAAAGAGAGCTGTGCGCAAGTTGTGTGCGCTTCCGAAAGAGGATGCTGTTGAAAGCCCGTGTCTTTCAACGGGGGGAGAATGTTTGGTTACGCAGGTATCCGCGCCAAACAACAATTAAAACAGCTTATCTCTTAATATTTTTCTCTTTGATAAGTTATGCTCTGCGCAGCATAAAGAGCAAATTAACGTAAAGATCATAACTGTTGTTTTGTACATGCTCATCGGCATTTCGTTTTATTGCATTTGTTTTCACTTTGCTTGCCCTTTGCCTTGGCTGAGCGCAAGCAGCAGCTGCAATTCGGCAGCTAATTAGTTCTATTTCGTCTATCGAGAATTCAAGTCGCGGCACTGTGTTCGACACCGCAAGTCGGCGGATTGGTTCGAATAATTAAAGTGTAAAGCTCAAATCGGAGCTTATAATAAACAATTGTAAACATTTTTAATTTTGGCCACGAAGGCAAATAAACTTAATTTATAGAAAAGCAAATTTCGGTGCGTTTCTATTTATTTGTGTGACATTAGAAAAATTCGATAGCTATTGAAAAAGCTCAATAGCTCAACACTTATATTTTATATGCACTTAAAAATGTTGTTTAAATTTGAAAACATATGAATGTGATTTAACAATTATTGTCTTTTTTTAAATAGATATCTGCAATTGCATGTATTTTCTTTGTATATATTCGATTAAATGAACAAATATTTTTTTTTGATTTTTTTTTTTTGCAATGAGTGTTTTTTTTTAATATCCAGCTATCAAAAGGAAAGGGGGGTGTGTTCCAACAGATAAAATACACTATAAATTTTCTTAACAGTGTTTTTCTTTTTACCTTATCGAAATAATTTATAAAACCCTTTTTTACCTGCTTTCGTATCCCTTTAATCTGCAGAAATTCTGCTTCAACCACAAATAAAGTCTTCGTTAATAATGAGACCAAAAATATTCCAGTCAAATTTGCAACCGCCTATCTTTCTATAGGTGAACAGAGCATTTTGTAGCTGAGAGTTGTTTATTGGATAATTCGGTCTCCATTTATTTTTGCAAATTAAATCAACAACTTATGTTTGTGGTTCCTGTTTTATAGTGATTTTAAGTCAACTTTATACTTATCAACAGCACAAATCAAACAAGTTTCATGGCCATAATAAATTTTATTGTATGAGTGTGTGTGTGTGTGTGTGTGTGTGTGTGTGCGGGTGAGTAAGGCTGCGTAATTGTGGTTGTGTGTATAATAGGTATACTTGAAAGTCCATTAAGGAGCCCTTGTGGCACTCACAATTCCTTTGGTCGAAAAGGCTTTTAATTTTCATTTCGCTATTAATTTTAACCTCAAAGGTTGCATAGCCCCAAACCGAGCACCAGAAGAAATGAAGGAAGGTGGAAGTGGAGTGAAGAGCAGACATTGTCAGTTGTGAAGGGAGAGAGGAGTGCAGGAGTTGACTGCCATATCAGTGTTGTATCACACACAAAGCCGCAAACCTGAACATGAGCTTTGCTTAATCCAGGCTGTTAAAGCAGTTGCCACACACACACACACACACAGAGAGACAGATATAAGCCTGTAGACCTTATCACTAATACAGGTGCACAATGTGGCAGCAAAATTTAACATATGCAGGCGCTGCCTTTATGTTTTCTTGATTGAGTTTCACCTTTTGCATATGAAATTCAATTTAATCAGTTCGCCAGGTCATAGGAAGCCATTCTCTCAATGTATGAAATACACAAACACACACATGCACACGCACACATTCGCACACACACACACAGTTCAGCCAATAATAATGAAGTCCTTTTGTTATGCCGACATTTTCAACAAATAGGCTATTTTCATTGCGTATACGCAATGTTGAACGACATTTCTTGCCGTTAGTTTGACCACATTCGGCCCATTTGCCGACCTCAATAATGTTTTCACTTGGAAATCAATAAATACAAATAACAAATATGTACTTTTATATACATGCTTCTGAGGGTGTGTTGTGTGTGCAGACACAACTGCCAAATGCAAACAGCGAAAGCAAACCAGAGCAGCGCTTCAGCGCTTGGCGGCCATAAGCGAGCAAATTGTATGCAAATAAAAAACAAGCAAATGCCACAGGATACAAACCGCATGCCGCCGCCTGACCCCCACCTCCTTCTTCAACACTCCTCACCTAAGGCACTTCTTTGCCAACACTCAGAAAAAAATTGCTTTTGATTTGAGAAAATCGTCTTGAGGGCAATGAAAGTTATATTTAGTGATTCTGAATGCTGGACATAAATTGCTAACTAATAAAAGCGATACGAAAAAAACTTAAAATATTTTTAATATTCAGAAGCTCAACTTATTATTAATAAATACATTTTTGATGAGTACGAATTCAAATCCATTTTTTAGTAACTTTCTTCAATTCCGAAGGGGATATAAAATTTAACGACCATTTTTCTAAGTGCATCTTCTTCTCCCAAGAGTGGAATGGGGGCAGTGCTATGTAAAACAACAGCTGAAGAAATAGATACGCTGACGCTGCAGTAGCTCAATCCCCAAATAAAACATGTTTAAGCTGGATAGACGTAGATGCTTGACTTTGACATTCGCTGTAGTTTTATGTTTTAATGGTCATTTGTCTGGTATATTCAAGAAGATGCTGTCACCAATATTTAAGTACGGAAATGCGGAAGCATTATCCTCGTTGAAAAATGAGTATCTACTTTGGGAATCACAAAAGTAGATAGGAAGTAGAAGGTATGAAAGCGACTAAAAAACAATACATTCTAAAGTTGTTGATTCGCTATGTGATATATAGATATCATACACAAGCCGTCGAGTTAGACTCTTAGATGCGATTATTCCCATCTGCAATGTGTACAGAGTATTTTGGGCGAGAACAAGAACTGAGCGTGTGACGACAACACAACTTTTTATTTACTCTTTGACTGTCTGACCGCAGCTGTGACAGTTTCCCAGCATCAAACCCCAAGCCTCAAGCCGACTAGCCTCAGGCCGCATCCTGCCATCCACAAGAAATATCAAGTTTTTCCTGTTCTTTATCTTAGCAGTCACAATTGGCAAAAAGTTCCAGACATACAACTTGTTGTCTCGTCTCGCAAAGTTTGCTTGGTCATTTCTCATTTCTCTCTACGTTTTATTATTCTTTATTCATTTCTCATGTTGGATGCAAATCATCATCAGATAAGATGGCGATTGTTTGGAGTGAGTTTCTTTTTTTCCTTGTTTTGCTTAGCCTGCTGCTCTTGTTTTTCTTCGTATTTTTCTCATTTGTGGGCCACATAAATGTTTGGACAATCAAGAAGAAATTGCTTCATCTATTGATTTAGCATTGTTGTTCACTCTCTGCGGCACAGGCATATGTTGCACACATGTTTCAACTTTTGGTCATGCTTAGAACACACACACCCACACACATACAAGCTGTTGAGACGAGTTGTAAGTTCGTACTGAGTTTATTACTTAAAATCCTAGCCTTATATAGCTAACAATGAATACTTAGTTTCTAAGCAGGAGACATATCTATAACCCATGCAAGGGTTGTTTTTTTACATTTAGTCTATTTTTACTTATCATGTACTCAAGTGGATGCAGATGTCACTTGAGCACTTAGAAAACGTTTACACATTATGTACTAGTGTTCATGTGTAATATATATATAGTGTTCATTTTTGAACATTCTGCCAAGGGCCGGCCGAGAGTCGGCGGTATTATTTATTTAATTACTAGGCCCGACAAACTGTATGGCTTGTAACTTTTTTCTTACAATGATTTTTCTTATCGTATATATTATTATAATTACCACTAAAATTACTGTTATTCCTAATGACGCATGACTTGAAAGCTGATGAAATTTTAATTCCTTTAACTTGATTTCATGTTCCATCATTTTGTTTAATTCCTTCTTTAAATTGTGGAGCTCTTCTGTATGGTTCGTAGGATGCCCTAATGGATTCCAAACTACTTCTGGCACCTCTCTAAACATTCCAATATATGGTGTTACAATTTCAAGTTGATTCTTTAAGTACATATCAAAATGTGCCACTAGAATCTTATCCTCAGTTCTACCTGTGCAGCCCGCATTAAGTGACAGCATACCCTTTTCTGGTAGGTCTACCAATTCCTGTTGAGCACTGCCACATTGTATATTAGCTTTTGCATTTTTTGGTACCTTAAAAATCCAGCTATTTTTCTTTTCTAACTCAACCCAGTATGTTTTAGAATTTGATGCTGTTCTGTAAATACAATCGGCAAGTTTATTTGGTTTGAAAGGGGTAACCTCACAAGAACCGTCATTGGCGCTACTCCAAGGCCAACTTCCTTCGCAAATCCTCTTCTGTAACTGCCAATTGTGACAACTGTTTAAGGTTGATTCCGTCATTAAGTGATAGGAATCTATCTCGAAGTTATACACTAAATATTCCGCTTTTACATGTACCATTGGTCAACATGATCGATTGGGATCGGAATAATTTTATACAATTGTGAAAGATTTCTGCTAAACAACGGAATTTTAGTATTTATTATTAATTTTTTGTCAAAGAACATTCCTTTTGCTGTCATTAATTTATAAATTTCCTTAAGCTCAGCGTTTTTTCCTGGAAGTACAAATGTTTCTGGTAATCTTTCTTTGATCCTTGATATCTCTACTTGCAATTGATGGGGTTTCAATATGTTTGGATTAATTCTGCCATGATTAATGTCAATAAGTAGACTAATAATTCCTGTTTGAATCTTTTCACATTCATCAATCAGGCAACCAAGTTGTTTTGTAACCATGAAGAAGTTGATTGATTCCTTGTACACAAAATAACTCTCTTTCAGAAGCTCTGTCATATTCTCCATTCTTCTATTCATGATGTTAAAGTTGGTATTTATTTCATCAGTAGATTTCTTTAATAAATGTACTGTAGAATCTACTATTGAAGTTTGTTTTTTAATTAAATCGACCGTCTTATGTTGGTTGTCTAACAGATTTCTCATGTTTAGTTCCATTTGAGTTCTATCATCGTCATCCATAGTACCGAATAACATATGATGCAATGACCCAATAAAATTAAACGGTGAACGCTTAAGTCGTGACTTTTCTCTTGGCATAAAAAGCTTATTATTCTCCTCCAGTTCAATTATTTGTTTTTCTGTGTGATTAAGAATTATGTTGCATTGATCTTCAAAGTCAAGAAGCTTTACGCATACAACTCTCATTTTTCTGATTAGAATGCTACCTTTTTCAATCATTTCAAAATATGGATCCATTTTGTAAAATATAACTAAATCCCAAGAGGAGGATACTATTTCGACCTCTCCCATGGGATCCAAATATATTGCTGCTGAGTTATTTAAGTTTTCCAACGTCCACTTTCTTTTGACATCTGGTAATGAAGATAATGATAATTGACAACATAGCATTAACATTATCATAACTACCATAAGTCCAACTTTTGAAATTCTACTGCTTTTCCTAGACTTGTGAGGAGCCATATAGCTTGATATATGCTATATGCGCCACTCACAACAACTGCCACATATACTATGGGCAGCCCTCGCTGCGATCTTGCGCCGCATCAGCATATTTCGTCAACGACGAAATCAACGGCAACCAGCGATCAGAAGGCACGCGCGCACAGGCAGCATGTTAACAACGACATTGGATCTTGCGCCGCATCGGCATATTTCGCCTACGACGAAATCAACGGCAACCGACGTTCAGAACCAAAGGCACGTGCACCTTTGGTCAGCATATTATACAAGAAGCTCACCGTGGGAGAGCAGCCTCGTATTGCAACCAGCACACGCCCATGTCAGCGGACACCATCACTTGGCGACGTCAGCGGCAAAACTACATCGGTCAGCGCGAGGTGAGCGCTGACCCAATTTCATCAAGTGCAGCGACCTCAGAGTGAGGCAACCGCGGAAGTCAGCGATTGCAATATGAGACGATCGCTGATCTAACGCCATCGAGTGCAGCGACCTCAGCGGACAGCGATCTTGACGCAGCGACAGCAAAACGGTATTGGAGAAATACCAAAGATCACGCCACCAATGCGACCCGACCTATAAAAGAGGGCGTAGCAGATACAGAAAGCGAGCAGTGCAAGTCGACGAGCAGAGGCAACACGTCGACCAGTGGATCGTAACAGGACGATACACCAGCACGGAGCTTCGAAGGAGCGAAGTCAGTCAGAGAAGGTCTGATCGCCACCTAGCTGGTACATGGAACGCATGGATATCAAAAACGATATCCGTATGGCAGTGAAAATCGTACCGTAGTAATTAGTGAAGCCGAATAAAACCATTAGTTAATATATACGAAGGATATATGTTATTAATTATCGCAGCGCAATCAAATATAAATTTGTTGCTCGAACCCATAGCTCGACTGAGTTTTAGCCCAGCTAAAACTAAACGAACTGAAAAGGTTCGTTACAACTGGCGCCCAACGTTGGTGGTTGCGATAATTAATACACATTTTATATATTAACAAAACAAAAATGGTTCGTGCCTGGGTATACACCCTCAAGAAGGAAGAAGTCTTGAGATATGGAGAAGAATTCCAAGTAGATCTCAGAGGAACACTGGATGAGATACGTCGACAATTCGGAGAGTGGGTGGACATTCACGAATCCAGACTACCACACAGCACGAGGCTTAAGAAATTGGCAGCTATTCATGGCAGAGTTTCACCTGCCAAAGAAACAGGAAAAGTTGCGGATGCAAGAGAAGAGGCGAACTTTGATTTCACCCAGTTGAGCATACCGACAACTAGCGCAGCAGCACGCGCTCGAGACAACCACACAGTATGGAAAACACCCACACCACAGATACGTCGCTATCACCATATAGAGCCCGCGCCAAGGCAAAACTGGCCACGGCTTATGCGGATAGAGGATAGTGGACGGACACACAGCAAAGCGTACCACGAGAGAGTCGAAACCGACACGAGACCCAGACCAACCCCGAAGACGAGAAGTGGCAACAGACAAACGCATATAAATAACCCAGCGATGGCCTGCAGATATTGCGGCCAGAACGGACACCGTGCGATAGAGTGCACAAATCCCATGCTGGACTATTGTTGGATATGTGGACGAATCGGAGTTCGTACGTCAGTATGTTGTCCGTCGGGAAAAAGTCACCGGCGTCCGCCACCGAGGGGCGAGCGGGAGACGAACAAGGGCAACCCCAAGACACTAATAGGCAGCCTGCAGGACGAGGGAGCGCAGCTGACAGCGGTCGTGGAGATCGGCAACTGCCAGCACAAGGCTACGATCGATACAGGGGCCACGAGTAGTTTCATTAGCGAGAAGCTAGCTCGTGGACTGTTCGACGTAGGCCGACGATGCGCAACCAAACGGCGAGTCCGCATGGCAGATGGCCGAAACTGCAAAATCCGAGAACAAGTCGAGGTGAATATCAGGCTCGGAAGGAGTAGTATGGATATTACTCTACTGATACTCCCAGGAGTCATCGATGGCTTAGTTCTCGGATGGGATTTTCTGTCTTGCATGGGAACGGTTTTGGAGTGGGAAAAAGAATTCGAGAGCATCAGGAGGAGAGACTGTACATAGCAAAGACAGTCAAACCAGCAGTAAGTGGTACAGATGCCCAATCTCGACATCCCCGGAAGGAGACATGCCGGAGAGTCTCAACGGTGGAAGACGCGATGGACCAAGCGAATAAAAACTGCCACTGGATCCAAAAGATGCGAACCACTATACACAAAAATCCCAGAAAGTTTCCAGACTACATGGAGAGATCCGGAAACTTATACAGGCACATCCCTCACAGAGACGGAACAGAGGATGTGAAAGCCTGGAAATTGTGTGTGCCAACCGGCAAGAGGACACAAGTCCTAAGGGAGGACCACAACACCGCCGCCGCAGGACATAAGGGGAGCCGAAAAACAATAGCCCGGGTAACAGCGCGCTACTATTGGCCAGGCTTATACAGAGACGTAAGAGCATATGTCCGGCAATATAAGTCAAGTCAATTGGCCGCGGTCGAGGCTTCTCAGGACCGAGCATGGCACTACAACCTGCGTCGCAGACAATGGAGCCCCAAAATCGGAGATAGGGTGTGGGTGAAGTTACACCACCTATCAAATGCAGCAGAGGGGTTCGAAGCCAAGCTAGCACCAAGATACGGAGACCCGTACCAAATCATGGATTTTACGTCACCGGTGATCTGCAAGCTAAGGAGCTTGGCAGACAAGCGGATAAGGACAGCGCATGTGAGCGACCTGAAGCCACACAACAATGAGACTGGTATATACAAATCAACAAAAAAAAGAATGAATGATAAAATAACAATATAAATATAAACACGAATTGGAGCCCTAAGGCAAGTCCAAAACTGGTGAACAGCCCTGGACGCGGCGAATGTTCACACGCCACTCAAATTGCAGTAAGAATGCAGAAATTTGGCCATGACCTACGACAACGTTCACTGGAACGGCATCCGACATAATAAACACATAATAAAAAAAGAAGAAAAGTGCAACGGCGGCACTAATCAGGACGCAAGGGCCGTCAAGAACGTTACAACTCGTAGTACAAGCGAAAACGGACACCACCAACACTCGCACTATTGAGAGCGCAAGTACCGGGACCACCGAAAAACGTTTGCTCAACACTTTTACGGAAAAGGCAACAACATTGTCAATACAATCACCGAAGTGGAAGTCTTCCACTTACCGAAGGAAGGGGGGAGTGTGAGGAGCCATATAGCTTGATATATGCTATATGCGCCACTCACAACAACTGCCACATATACTATGGGCAGCCCTCGCTGCGATCTTGCGCCGCATCAGCATATTTCGTCAACGACGAAATCAACGGCAACCAGCGATCAGAAGGCACGCGCGCACAGGCAGCATGTTAACAACGACATTGGATCTTGCGCCGCATCAGCATATTTCGCCTACGACGAAATCAACGGCAACCGACGTTCAGAACCAAAGGCACGTGCACCTTTGGTCAGCATATTATACAAGAAGCTCACCGTGGGAGAGCAGCCTCGTATTGCAACCAGCACACGCCCATGTCAGCGGACACCATCACTTGGCGACGTCAGCGGCAAAACTACATCGGTCAGCGCGAGGTGAGCGCTGACCCAATTTCATCAAGTGCAGCGACCTCAGAGTGAGGCAACCGCGAAAGTCAGCGATTGCAATATGAGACGATCGCTGATCTAACGCCATCGAGTGCAGCGACCTCAGCGGACAGCGATCTTGACGCAGCGACAGCAAAACGGTATTGGAGAAATACCAAAGATCACGCCACCAATGCGACCCGACCTATAAAAGAGGGCGTAGCAGATACAGAAAGCGAGCAGTGCAAGTCGACGAGCAGAGGCAACACGTCGACCAGTGGATCGTAACAGGACGATACACCAGCACGGAGCTTCGAAGGAGCGAAGTCAGTCAGAGAAGGTCTGATCGCCACCTAGCTGGTACATGGAACGCATGGATATCAAAAACGATATCCATATGGCAGTGAAAATCGTACCGTAGTAATTAGTGAAGCCGAATAAAACCATTAGTTAATATATACGAAGGATATATGTTATTAATTATCGCAGCGCAATCAAATATAAATTTGTTGCTCGAACCCATAGCTCGACTGAGTTTTAGCCCAGCTAAAACTAAACGAACTGAAAAGGTTCGTTACAGACTTATATTCTTCTCTGTCAAACTCCCGGATTCCCTCTAGAGGACATATTTTGTGAATTGGTCTTGTAATTGAACCTTTCTGAACTTTTATTTTAACCACCCTTACTTTCTCATCCTTTCCGTTGTGTACTTGCTCAACTTTTCCTAATGGCCACCTAGCTGGGTGGCAGTTTTCATCTTTGACTAATACTATCTGGCCTTCACTTATGTTTTTTATATCCTGCTTCCATTTATATCTCTGTTGCAGCGTATATAAATACTCTTCTTTCCATTTATGCCAGAAATATCTCTTCATTTTTTGAATTAATTTCCATCTATCAAGATTTCCTATCTTTTCTTCTGCTATGGCTTCCACTGCTCCTAATGTTGGTCTTCCAATTAAGAATGTTAATTGAGAGTTTCCAACTACCCGTTTCAAATTGTATTTTACTGATTTTACCCCAGCCTCCCAAATACCTCCGAAGTGAGGTCCTGCCTGGGGAATAAAATGCCACTTAATATTCTCTTTTTCCAATATCGGAATAATCTGTGTATTTTCGCTTATCGCTTTTCTGAATTCTTCGTTTGCATTTCCCAGCTCAGATAACACTAGCTTAACTTCATTTTTCCTCTTCCATAGTGTCGGCTCCTGTCATTAGGTCGTCCATATAAAAGTCATTTTTAATTGTTTCTCTGACAATTTTGTTACTGCAGTTATTTGCAATATCTAATAACACTCTTGTTGCTAAATATGGAGCT
>JAWNMH010000343.1:0-84560 GCA_035044325.1 Drosophila nr. medialis 2 BK-2023a
TTTAAGAGGAAGAGAGAAATTAAAATATCCCTCATTTGCCAGTTGTTTTTCGTTTCCATTAAACCAACCAGAATTCTCAAGCATGCGACTTTCAGGCTTATTCAAGGAAATATAGTTTTTTAAGGTTGACGAAGTGCCAACAAACCTAGTTCGATCAATTTCAATTCCATTCAACTCATATCGAACCTCATCAAAAAGATAGCTCATGCAATTGTTTTTTAGTTTACCACCTCCAGTAAGCGTGTTGTTAGCCAAAGAAATCAAGCCCTCAATATTAATAAAACTCTCGCTCGGTAGCACATATAAGTCCTGATTTTGGATTGTGATTCTAACTTCATCATTACTCTTAAATGATTGGAGATAGGGAGAGTAGCTATGATATTCTTTTTTGGTTATACTCTCATCCGAATAGGGTTTCTCTCGAACAGCTAACAAATTACTCATTTTTCTCTAATTTTTAGGCCCAATGACTTTAAAAACAATTTGTTCTCGGTTGTGAGTATTGTTCTTAACGATCTTCTTTCTTCTGCAGTATAACTCAAAGTGTTTGATGATGGGGGATAACACACGTTTTTATTATAAATTATCATTTTTGATGTCTTAAATGTAAGCGAAGTGTTACACTTTCATTACGTAAATTAACTAAACGACCGTCCTGATCGACAATCCGTATTATTAATGAGTGTATCTCTCTAGTGTTCACTGGGAAATAAATAAGATTGTGGGGCTTCTCACTCATTTTATAGCCTGGAGGGACATTTAAAGCAAACTCATGCAATACATGGCTTGATTCTGCATTAACATACGATCCGCTTACAATATTACATTCTATCCGAATTGTATTTACTTTTAAAATATCCACAGGCTGGTCTGAGATGTGTATTGAATTCGGGCTTAATATCTTTTTATTAAACCCAAATAATTGACCAATTGTATTCCCTTTATTAAAATATATAGCTTGTTCCTTAGTTGAAATTATTACTTGAAGCGTATTGTTGTTACTTTCGATGAGAGGATGTTTCAATTTATCTGATTCTTTTTCCTCCATTTTCTCAATAATAATATTTCTTATATCACTAAGCTCGTATGATCCAACAGGTATCTCAAAAACATGTTCTCCAATATGAAATAAATTATTATCATGATCAACATTTGGAATTGAGTTATACATGTGAAAATCAATGAGTGCACACTCATAATTTCCCTGCAATTCAATGGGTGGATGATAGTTTGCCATTAAAATTGAGCTATTGCCCGTTAAAGTAAGAGTTGTTGTCATTTCGATCGATTATTTTCAAGTGAAATAATAATTACATTTCCCCATATTATATCTCAAATTCTAATAAAATCAGCGAATCCCCGTCTATAGCGTCCATTTTCTAGAGGATCATCTTTACTTATTAGTATGAAACCATAATTTTCCTTCCAACAAAATTGACAAATGTTCTTAAATTCATCAAATTTCATATCTACGCCTACATGATCTTGATATACATGTTTCATATTTAGTTCATCTTGCTTGAACATTATTATTAGGTTTGCATTATCACGAATAAGATGTTTAGGGATGCGTGTATATGTTTGACATAAATAAAACGCATCAATATTATTATGACGTCCCATGCAAAAGTATGTACGGATATTATTTTGTTTTTCACATGCTACATCATCAAAAATCATTATAGAGTTCTTTTTAGCTTTACTTGGTGCTAGAACACTTTCATTTTCTGAGAATGTAAAATATCCCATTCCTTTTATTGGGCTCACGAGTGTTTTCAAATATTCATATTTCGGTTGTTGTAAAGACTTTGAATATAAATAAATATTTTCAAACTTTAGTCCATTCGGACTTTCAATCAAACTGATCATTACATTCGTTTTCCCACAATTAGAAGGTCCAACAATTAAGGCTCTAATTGAATTGGGTAATAATCTGCTATGTCTAACTTGTTTGTTTTCACCGTTTTTAAAATCGATATTCCTCACTTCTATGTTCGTTTTTTGTTTTATTAATCTCATATCTGATATTGTTTTTCTCAACAGATCATTACTCTCTTATAAGACTTTGAAGAATAAACATCTATTAAAATGGTATTGCGCTTTTATAAATCCACTAGTAGCAGATCAAAGCTCTATCGAGGTAGAGGTCTTATTGATTCAATAATCAACTCGCTCCCAGTTGAGCTTCATATACCAGGTTATCAGTTTTGTGGTCCAGGAACAAAGCTAGAAAATCGTTTGGAAAGAGGCGAGAAGGGAATAAATCCACTAGATGCTGCTTGTAGGGAACACGATATAGCATATTCTAATAACAAAGATTTGGGAAATCGTCATATAGCTGATTCAATTTTAGCTGAGAGAGCGTGGGAGCGTGTAAAGGCAGCTGATAGTACTCTTGGAGAAAGAACCGCTGCTTATTTTGTAACCAATATAATGAAAGCCAAGAAAAAATTTGGAATGGGTCTCAAACAAAAAGAAAATAAGAAACCATGTGAGAAAAAGAAACAATTTATGCATGCAGTAAGAGTGGCTACCAGAGTATTGAAGAAGAAGAAGCCATATGATATTCAATCTGCGATAAAAATCGCTAAAAAAGCAATAAGCAAGACTTTTGGACGAAAGAAAAATGAAGTAATAATTCCTAGAGTTATTAGTGTACCTAAATTTGGTGGCTTCTTGCCACTTATACCTATTATAACAGCGCTCGGAGCATTAGGTGGACTTGCCTCTGGTGGTGCATCTATTGCAAAGAGTATTAACAGTGCGAAAAATGCACGGAAAGAATTAGAAGAGAATAAACGTCATAACAGAAAAATGGAAGCCATTGCTTTAGGCAATGGACTCTATCTAAAACCATATCAAAAGGGTTATGGTATAACAACAAATCATTCAAAAAACTTTTAAATGAGCTACCTAACAAACCGCTATCTAACATTGACATTAAGAATTTTGCCCACAAACATATCCCCTTTTTCAGAGGTGTTTTTATGAGAGACTCATTACCAAAACGAGTGCGGAGAAGGGAATGTGGTATTGTTAACTTAGACCTTTCAAGTGGAGCTGGAACGGAGTCGACTTGTAGGATCGAACTGCCCGCTCTGACGAGCAGGCTCTTTATTTATATAAAAATGCTTAGCCTAATATACATGTAAAATGCAGCTGGATCGGGGCCTGTCGATGAAGGCAGCTGGATCAGGGCCTGTTGATGAAGGCAGCTGGATCGCGGCCTCACAGCAGCGGCTGGGTCGCGGCGACCGTCGCTGAAGGCAGCTAGATCGCGGTGACCGTCGCGTCAGCGAGCTGGCGGCAACCCGTCGCCAGCAAATAACGGTAGTCGCGAATCCAACTTCAGCGGCAGGTACCGCGATGAACAAGGCTGGCCTGCATGGGTCAGCCACACACGCTCATTCTCGAACACTTACACTAGTACATGTTTTATATATATACAGGGTGTTCATTTGTTATGTTTATATAGGGTGTTCATTTTTGAACATTCTGCCAACGGCCAGCCGAGAGTCGGCGTTATCATCTTAATTATTAGGCCCGACAAACTTTATGGCTTGTAATCTTCTTTTACAGTGATTTTTCTTATCGTATGTCTTATTATAATTGTAGCTAAAATTACTGTATAGGGTGTTCATTTTTGAACATTCTGCCAAGGGCCGGCCGTGAGTCGGCGCTATCATTTAATTATTAGGCCCGACAACTTTATGGTTTGTAATCTTTTTTTACAATGATTTTTCTTATTATATATTATTATAATTATAGCTAAAATTACCGTATAGGGAGTTCATTTTTGAACATTCTGCCAAGGGCCAGCCGAGAGTCGGCGTTATCATTTAATTATTAGGCCCGACAACTTTATGGCTTGTAATCTTCTTTTACAGTGATTTTTTCTTATCGTATATCTTATTATAATTATAGCTTGAATTACTGTAATATGTTTAGATTGATTCTGCCATGATTAATTTCAATCAGTAGACTTATATTCATTTCTTTCAATTGTGGAGCTCTTCTGTATGGTTAGTAACCACCCTTACTTTCCACTGCTCCTAATGTTGGTCTTCCAATTAAGAAATGGCATTTTACTGATTTTACCCCAGCCTCCCAAATGCCTCCGAAGTTAGGTCCTGCCTGGGGAATAAAATGCCACTCAATATTCTCTTTTACTAATATCGGAATATTTTGTATTATTTCTGGAGTTTTTAATATCCATTTTCTAAAATTCATACCTTCATTTCGTATCTCAGTTAACACTAGCTTAACTTTATTTTTAGCCTCTTCCATAGTGTCGGCTCCTGTCATTGTTTCGTCCATATAAAAGTCATTTTCAATTGTTTGTCCGACTGTTTTGTTACTGCAGTTTTTTGCAATAAATTTTTGTATCCACATGGGTACTTCAATTTTAGGCAATGCTGGTAGTTTTTCTGAAACCACAACATTACCACTTGTTCCTTGCTCACATACACTGAGCATGTTTCCTACATCGAACCTTAGTTCTTCAACTTGATTTATAATATGCGAGTTGTTCTCAAATTGTTTTGTATTTTGTAAAACTCTGTCCCAAAGAAAATAAATTTTATTCCTGTTCAACGATGGGATTTTATCATTATTAGTATTTTTTACATCCTTCTTTACTTCCCTTAGATATTGTTGCAATGGATTTATAATATCCCTTAATTCTTCTTCACTGCCATTTTCTAATGTGTCAACTTTCCTATCCGAA
Source organism: Drosophila nr. medialis 2 BK-2023a (assembly GCA_035044325.1). Taxonomy (NCBI): domain Eukaryota; kingdom Metazoa; phylum Arthropoda; class Insecta; order Diptera; family Drosophilidae; genus Drosophila; species Drosophila nr. medialis 2 BK-2023a. Next base: position 4,727 of record JAWNMH010000343.1, read on the forward strand.
AACATTTTTGCCATCTTATATATCTCTCAAGCTTAGTTCATATATAAAATTTTGATTAAATGATGACTTATCCTGCTCTCCCGCGATGAATTTTGTCCAGCGACGACGAAGACTACCACAATGACTATCGAGATTTTTCTCCCTCGACGACGATTCCCATGACGATTGTCGAGTCTCCAAAAATTTTCTCCCTCGACGACGACTCCCACGACGACTGTCGAGTCTCCAATAATTTTCTCCCTCGACGACTGTCGAGATTTTTCTCCCTCGACGACGATTGTTGAGTCTCCAAAAATGTTCACCCTCGGCGACGACTGTGGAGTCTCCAAAAATGTTCTCCCTCGACGACGATTTCCACGACGATTGTCGAGTCTCCAAAAATTGTCTCCCTCGACAACGACTCCCACGACGACTGTCGAGTCTCCAAACATTTTCTCCCTCGACGACGATTGTCGACGACTGTCGAGTCTCCAAAAATTTGCTCCCTCGACGACGACTCCCACGACGACTGTCGAGTCTCCAAAAATTTTCTCCCTCGACGACGACGATTATCACGACGACTATCGAGTATTTTCTACTTCTACCGCAGCCTTCTTCTGCAGCCTGAACGTAGATTTTTTCCGCGAAGATTTTCACTTCACTTCACTTTCGATGTTTTTGGCCTCGAAAACGCCCAACACTTTTCTGTGTTATATTATTTGTATTAAACAATCTTTTCTTTGTTTAAACAAATTATTTTATACAATGCCTCTTACCACTCTTGGGGGAGCGCAAAGTAAATTATTTTTGCAACCTGTAGCTGACTATCAGACTTTAACTCTATGTCTCTTACCACTGGTAAGGGAAAACAATAGAGAGTCTCGAAGGACCAAATGTTTAATGCACGATTAAACGGAGTCGACTTGTAGGATCGAACTGGCCGCTCTAACGAGCAGGCTCTTTATTTATATAAAAATGCTTAGCCTAATATACATGTAAAATGCAGCTGGATCGGGGCCTGTCGATGAAGGCAGCTGGATCAGGGCCTGTTGATGAACGCAGCTGGATCGCGGCCTCACAGCAGCGGCTGGGTCGCCGCGACCGTCGATGAAGGCAGCTGGATCGCGGCCTCGCAGCAGCGGCTGGATCGCGGCCTCACGGCAGCGGCTGGGTCGCGGCGACCGTCGCTGAAGGCAGCTAGATCGCGGTGAACGTCGCGCCGCGAGCTGGCGGCAACCCGTCGCCAGCAAATAACGGTAGTCGCGAATCCAACTTCAGCGGCAGGTACCGCGATGAACAAGGCTGGCCTGCATGGGTCAGCCACACACGCTCATTCTCGAACACTTACACTAGTACATGTTTTATATGTATACAGGGTGTTCATTTGTTATGTTTATATAGGGTGTTCATTTTTGAACATTCTGCCAAGGGCCAGCCGAGAGTCGGCGTTACCTCTTAATTATTAGGCCCGACAAACTTTATGGCTTGTAATCTTCTTTTACAGTGATTTTTCTTATCGCATATATTATTATAGCTAAAATTATTGTAATATGTTTAGATTAATTCTGCCATGATTAATTTCAATTAGTAGACTTATATTCCTTTCTTTCAATTGTGGAGCTCTTCTGTATGGTTCGTAGGATGCCCTAATGGATTCCTTCTAGAGGACATAATTTGTGAATTGGTCTTGTTATTGAACCTTCCTGAACTTTTATTTTTTATATCCTGCTTCCATTTATATCTCTGTTGCAGCGTCAAAATACTTTTCTTTCCATTTTTGCCAGGACTCTCTCTTTTTAATTAATTTCCATCGATCAAGCTTTCCTATCTTATCTTCTGTTATGGCTTCCACTGCTCCTAATGTTGGTCTTCCAATTAAGAAATGGCCTGGAGTCAATACTTCGTGGTCATCTATATCGTCCGCAGATGTATACAGTGGAATTGAATTCAACACTGCCTCTATCTGATATAATAATGTCGACATTTCTTCGAATGTCAATTGAGAGTCTTCAATTACTCGTTTCAAATGGTATTTTACTGATTTTACCCCAGCCTCCCAAATATCTCCTCAAAGTGAGGTCCTGCCTGGGGAATAAAATGCCACTCAATATTCTTTTTTACTAATATCGGAATACTTTGTATTATTTCTGGAGATTTTTCTCCCTCGACGACGATTGTCGAGTCTCCAAATATTTTCTCCCTCGACGACGATTCTCACGACGACTGTCGAGTCTCCAAAAATTTTCTCCCTCGACGACGACTCCCACGACGACTGTCGAGTCTCCAAATATTTTCTCCCTCGACGACTGTCGAGATTTTTCTCCCTCGACGACGATTGTCGAGTCTCCAAAATTGTCTCCCTCGACGACGACTCCCACGACGACTGTCGAGTCTCCAAAAATTTTCTCCCTCGACGACGACTCCCACGACGACTGTCGAGTCTCCAAATATTTTCTCCCTCGACGACTGTCGAGATTTTTCTCCCTCGACGACAATTGTCGAGTCTCCAAAATTGTCTCCCTCGACGACGACTCCCACGACGACTGTCGAGTCTCCAAAAATTTTCTCCCTCGACGACGATTCCCACGACGACTGTCGAGTTTTTTCTACTTCTACCGCAGCCTTCTTCTGCAGCCTAAACGTAGATTTTTTCCGCGAAGATTTTTACTTCACTTCGCTTTCGATGTTTTTGGCTTTGAAAACGCCCAACACTTTTCTGTGTTTTATTATTTGTATTAAACAATCTTTTTTTTTTGTTTAAACAAATTATTTCATACAATGCCTCTTACCACTCTTGGGGGAGCGTAAAGTAAATTATTTTTGCAACCTGTAGCTGACTATCAGACTTTAAGGTGCTGGTTTAACTCTATGTCTCTTACCACTGGTGGGGGAAAACAATAGAGAGTCTCGAAGGACCAAATGTTTAATGCACGACTAAACTGAGTCGACTTGTAGGATCGAACTGCCCGCTCTGACGAGCAGGCTCTTTTTTTATACAAAAACTTAGTCTAATATACATGTAAAATGCAACTGGATCGGGGCCAGTCGATGAAGGCAGCTGGATCGCGGCCTCACAGCAGCGGCTGGGTCGCGACGATCGTCGATGAAGGCAGCTAGATCGCGGTGACCGTCGCACCGCGAGCTGGCGGCAACCCGTCGCCAGCAAATAACGGTAGTCGCGAATACAACTTCAGCGGCAGGTACCGCGATGAACAAGGCTGGCCTGCATGGGTCAGCCACACACGCTCATTCTCGAACACTTACACTAGTACATGTTTTATATATACAGGGTGTTCATTTGTTATGTTTATATAGGGTGTTTATTTTTGAACAGTTATGTATGTAATTTTTGGCGTTAACGCAATTGAAATATTTTTTAAAATTTGATTACCCATTTCTTTAAATTCATTTACCCGTGCATATTTAAATGTTTTGTCATCTAAGGACAATTATGTTATTTTGAAACCATGATTATCGTCTTCTATTCATCTAAATTTGTTTTATCTGGAGTAATTAGGTTATTGTGGGTTGGAGTCAGGTGGAGGATCACTGACTTGGGTGTGCGTACGTGATTGTATTTTTTTAAGGGGGAGATTGTGAGCTAGGCGTGTAATCTGTAACCAGTGTGCAGTGTGAAGTGGAAGATCGGTTAGCAGCTGCCGCAAAAATGTGCAGGTACATGTTTTAATTTTTGAGGGTGAGCTCATTGATCAGTGGAAAAGTGTTTTTGGTTCTCTTTTCTCACCTTCTTTGTTTTTGGTTAGAACTCTTAGGACACCCACCACATGAATATTTTCCCAGATCATAATTATAGTATTGTTGACGTAAACTCTTGTTAAGTAGGTACTTTGCACATACGTTTGACACGTGCTGATACCTTCTTTGCCTGTGTTTTCGGTTCTCTCCCTTTTCTACTGTGCACCCTGTTTGAGTAATGCGCCTTATGATGATTTCATACAGACTTTATACCTAAGATTATGGTTTGTGATTTCTAAAACCTGCGTAGTTTGCGAACTCTTCAATCGTCAACTCTTTCGTGTTGTGCAATCACAATGTAAAAGAAAAAATAAAAAATTTCGTTTTGTGCTATCAAAGTGGAAAAGCAAAATTTAAAAAATTTCTATTTGTAGAATCAGAGTTGTGAGGAGCCATGTAACTGTATTTCAGACCGAAATCCGGCCCTGATTGCAGTTGAGGCGTATTCGCTCTTTTTCGCCCTCTCTCTTTCTCGCGCAGGTTGTCAGCCATATGAGCGTGTCTGACACACATGTCCATCAGGACGTGTGCCGTTATAGTGTGTTAACGGCAGACATGGGCTAGCCAGCAAACGGCAGTGGAAAATTACCAAAGATCACGCCACTGAGACGATCACGTGATCTTTGGTACAGTCCCATCAAAGGCTGCGACGCTGGCCTATAAAAAGGGCGTCGCAGCACACGGAAGCAAGTCAGTCAGAAGTCACACGGAAGTGGAAACTGTGCAAAAACGCGAGCAGAAAATAAATCAGAGTTCAGAAGATTGTGCCGTTGAAAACATAAAGTGGCAACAAGACAAACATAAAGGAAAGAAATAAAAGTGCGAATAATACAAGCGTGTATCAGAACAGGGCGATATACCAACAAGGAGCATCGAAGGATTCGAGGGCGAAAAACCACGCAGGACATTGAGGTCCTGAAATTTAGTGAGAAGTGCCAATCCGTGTGACGCTTGAGTCGTAGTAACAGGCGGAAGCCGCAAAAACCTAACGAACCGAGTGGGACTGAACCTGTGTTAAGGCAGCGCGTATACGAGCAAATCCTGGTGCATAACCGGAACGCCGTACGGTGACGCTGTCGGGCAGGCAGAAGTCTCAAACTTGCCTAGTTGGTGCGCGGATTTACCTAGAGCAAACTCTCGCGAACAGGAGAACTCTTCGAAGCTGATCAAGGGCTTCAGTGGACTGCCGTTGGTCTCAAAAAGTAAATACAAATAAATACATTTGAGTAATAAGTGCCGAATAAAACCATTATTTAATATAATATATATAAATCAACATGTTGTTAATTACCGCAAACGCATCAAATATAAATTTGTTGCGCGAACCCACAGCTCGACTGAGTTTTAGCTAAGCCGAAGAAATAGGTTCGTTACAACCTAGACTTGAGATGGGACTCCTTTTGTCCACTGTGTTGTGGCGCTTCAAATCTTTCAGTTCAGCTGTAAATTCAGCTTGCTGTATTGTTTGTAGAATTATATTGCGAGAGCGGTCCAGTTCCATTTTACACAGCGTGGTCGTTGCTGATCTGTAACGCTTGTAGCAGAATCGCAACATGTAAGCCACAATGCGTTGTAACTTAAAAAATGAGTTGCTGTGTCGACAGGTATACAACTTTTCGCCTATTGTTGGCTTGTTGGCTTTTATGCTTTGTTTTCTTTTCCAGGTTGCTCGGAGAGATGATGGGGAATCGTTTTTCTGCGAGGAATCGTTATTCTGCAGTCTCCAACGAGGGCCCCAGGGCTGAAGAATGTTCAGCAAACGACAATTTTACTATGAATCTCCTATCTGTTGCAGTCTGCAGGTTTTCTACGAAATGGCTCTCGCACTCTTTTTCAATTGGTGTACGATGCCTTTGTGTGGTTTCCAAATTGTCAATGGTCCAGAATCGCTCCATTATGGCATTTGTTTCCTCTCCCGTTGCTACTGCACAAATGGCTGCTGACATCCTTGAATTTTTTATTTTTCCCGCCACAACCCATCCCAACTTGGTCTTTTGCATGATTGGACCAGAGGGTATTTTGTGTTTTTGCGGGAGCAATAGTGCATAATAATGTTCCGCACCGATGAGCATGTCGATTTTTCCAGGTTTATTGAACTGGGGATCTGCCAACAGTAGGTTTGCTGGCATGTTCTAATCTTTGTAATTTATACTTTGTGCTGGCTGATCCGTAATAATGTGCGGTAGAATAACTGTTTCAATCCGCATTGTAAAGTCGTTGTGTAATGACTTTACCAACAAATTTGCACGAGCTCTGCTTGTCTTTTGTTGTCCACCGATGCCTTCAAATCGTAATGTGGAACCGTGTCGGTCTAATGATAACAAAGCGGCGAGCCGTTCTGATATCACGTTGATCTGTGATCCAGAATCCAGCAACGCCTTGAACGTTGCTTGTTGTCCATTATTTCCTTGGACTATTACTTTTGCTGTTGCAAGTAGATTCATATTCTTACTACTTGCTGATGCTACAATTGGATTTCTTGGCTCCATTGGGGAATTTTCCAAATGCAGCAGCGTACGGTGCCTTTTTTGGCACTTGAATCATTTAAAGGGATTTGGGCAAACCTTTGCCATGTGACCTCCAGTTGACAGTTGGCGCATAGCTTTTGCCGTTGAATCCAATTTAATCTTTCAGCGGCTGTCTTTGCACGGAAATAGGTGCACCGAAATATGACATGATGAGCTTTCTTGCAGTAGACACAATCCTTCCTTGTAGTTGAAGAGGATGCACAAGTTACTCCCATCGAATCTCTTTTGGTATTGCTATATGTTTTGCTTCCGCTAGCTAAAACACTAACTCTTTGCTCTAGAAACTGGAGCATGGTGTCCAGTTTTTGTATCTTCTTTGAGTTTCTTAGTGATTGCTCGTACAGCGTTTTATTTGTGCTGTCGAGCTTATTTCTTATGACCGCAATTAGAATAGGGTCCCACGTTGAAATGTCTAGTCCCAGTCCCTTGAGAGATGCAAGGGACTCCATGGTGACTATGTAAAGCTCCTTAACCGATTTTACACTATCGTTAATTGCTTGTTGCATTAAGAATCGGTTCAATACCGTTGATGCAATGTCTCTTGGATTGTTGTAAGCGTCAACCAAGATATTCCATGCGTGGAGGTAATTATCCAATTTCAAGTCGATTTGGCGTATTAATTTTTCTGCCTCACCGACCACGCTGGTTTTTAAATACCACATTTTTTGAATTGTTGGCATGTTGGTATTGTGTACCATGGACACAAACATATCGAAAAATTGTGTCCATTTTAGTATATCCCCATCAAATTTGGGGATGGTTACACGAGGCAAGCTAATGTCATTGGTGCACTGCTTATTGTTTTGTTTGCTCAGTAGGGGTGCCTAGGTGCAATGTGCGATTCAGTGATGCGATCATTGCCCTTTGTCGCCGGCACAATGCAATCACCTTGAGTTCTAAGGTGGATTGCTGACGCTGATCATCGCCAATCTTAAGCCTCTTGCTTGTGGCTTGATTTATAGTTTCAGCTTCGTTTTTCATTGCTTCTAAGCACTTCATGACAGTTGTTCTTATGTCCTCATAGTAGCTGAAGTATTGATGATTTTCTGGTAGCTCGCCAGATTTTCTAATGACTTCATCATTTTCTTGAACAGAACTCCATTTCTTATTGAGAGAGTCTGTTTTAATTCTGTGATAGCCAGTCTGAGATTTTCTCTCAGCGGAATCCTTTTTATAATTAGATATCAGCCGTGCAATTTCATTGCCGATATCTTGCTGGACGTCAAGTAACTCATCGATGGTTAACTTTTCTGATGCCATTTTTACAGATTTTTTGTCGCTTGTTGGACTTTAACAGATATGTATTACCACTTGTTCCTTGCTCACATACACTGAGCATGTTTCCTACATCGAACCTTAGTTCTTCAACTTGATTTATAATATGCGAGTTGTTCTCAAATTGTTTTGTATTTTGTAAAACTCTGTCCCAAAGAAAATAAATGTTATTCCTGTGCAACGTTAGGATTTTATCATTATTATTATTTTTAACATCCTCCTTTACTTCCCTTAGATATTGTTGCAATGGGCTTATAATATCCCTTAATTCTTCTTCACTGCCATTTTCTAATGCGTCTACTTTCCTATCCGAAAACATTTTTGCCATCTTATATATCTCTCAAGCTTAGTTCATATATAAAATTTAGATTAAATGATGACTTATCCTGCTCTCCTGCGATGAATTTTGTCCAGCGACGACGAAGACTACCACAACGACTATCGAGATTTTTCTCCCTCGACGACGATTCCCATGACGATTTTCGAGTCTCCAAAAATTTTCTCCCTCGACGACGACTCCCACGACGATTGTCGAGTCTCCAATAATTTTCTCCCTCGACGACTGTCGAGATTTTTCTCCCTCGACGACGATTGTCGAGTCTCCAAAAATTTTCTCCCTCGACGACTGTCGAGTCTCCAAAAATTTTCTCCCTCGACGACGATTTCCACGACGATTGTCGAGTCTCCAAAAATTTTCTCCCGCGACGACGATTGTCGACGACTGTCGAGTCTCCAAAAATTTTCTCCCTCGACGACGACTCCCACGACGACTGTCGAGTCTCCAAAAATGTTCTCCCTCGACGACGACGATTATCACGACGACTATCGAGTATTTTCTACTTCTACCGCTGCCTTCTTCTGCAGCCTGAACGTAGATTTTTTCCGCGAAGATTTTCACTTCACTTCTCTTTCGATATTTTTGCCCTCGAAAACGCCCAACACTTTTCTGTGTTATATTATTTGTATTAAACAATCTTTTCTTTGTTTAAACAAATTATTTTATACAATGCCTCTTACCACTCTTAGGAGAGCGCAAAGTAAATTATTTTTGCAACCTGTAGCTGACTTTTATACTTTAAGGTGCTGGTTTAACTCTATGTCTCTTACCACTGGTGTGGAAAAACTATAGAGAGTCTCAAAGGACCAAATGTTTAATGCACGATTAAACGGAGTCGACTTGAAGGATCGAACTGCCCGCTCTGACGAGCAGGCTCTTTATTTATACAAAAGCTTAGTCTAATATACATGTAAAATGCAGCTGGATCGGGGCCTGTCGATGAAGGCAGCTGGATCAGGGCCTGTTGATGAAGGCAGCTGGATCGCGGCCTCACAGCAGCGGCTGGGTCGCGGCGACCGTCGCGCCGCGAGCTGGCGGCAACCCGTCGCCAGCAAACAACGGTAGTTGCGAATCCAACTTCAGCGGCAGGTACCGCGATGAACAAGGCTGGCCTGCATGGGTCAGTCACACACGCTCATACTCGAACACTTACTCTAGTACATGTTTTATATATACATAGGGTGTTCATTTGTTATATTTATATAGGGTGTTCATTTTTGAACAATAGGTATATCTGTTTCTTATTTTTGTCGCTTGTTGGACTTTGCTGTTAGTGCTATGGTCGTTTATCTTAACGAGAGCACACTGTTATTCTGATATGTCGCCTGGTTGACAAATTCAGATGGTCTCACTAGCACAGAATAGTGATCTGAGTTAGGATATTGTAGGTATCCTTTGATTGTCGTCTTGTTGACAACTTCAAATATGGATTTTGTAAATTGAATATCCTTTGATTGTCGCCTGCTGGCAACTTCAAATATGGATTTTTGTAGATTGATTATCCTTTGTCGCCTAGTTGACAACTTCAGGAAGTTCACGTCGGGGTCACCAAAGTGTTTGTGTCAAGGAAAGTATTCAGCACATAAACTGACTACTCAAAATGTTTGTGTATAAAGGGAAGTATTCAGTACATAAACTGACTACTAAAAGTCGTCGCAACAAGCACTTGAACTAGTTGGACTGCGGAGAGTGAGGTCCTTCGATGCGCACAGTAAGTGCGATGGTAGAAATAAATGAAGACGTCTGACGATACTGAGGCTACGAAGAACACTGACTTTATTGAATAAAATGCGTGGCTTATATACAAAAATTCTTAGACTATAATATTCAAAGATGCTGATCGCTGACCCATGCAAGTCAGCATTGTTCAAGTGTGAAACTGAGAAATGCTGACAGCCCAAAATTAGGCACTTGAGGCTAGCTTGAGTGGTTAGAGGAGATGTCGCTTTAAAAGCGGCTGCACTCGGTGGAGTGAGACAGCGATCGCCTTACAAGTGGCTGCATAAAATTTTCTATTGCAAGCATTTTCTATTTGTATGAATCTAAACAATATGAATCTAATCACTGGCAGTTGCCGATCTCGTCGACCGCTGTCAGCTGTGCTCCCTCGTACTGCAGGCTGACGATTAGTGTCGTGGAGCTGTCCTGTTCGGCTTTCGCTCGCCTCACTCTGGCGGACGCTGGTGACCGTTTCCCGAAGGACAACATACTGACGTACGAACTCCGATACGTCCACATATCCAACAATAATCCAGCGTAGGATTTGTGCACTCTATCGCACGGTGTCCCTCCTGGCCGCAACATCTGCAGGCCGTCGCTGGATTGTTTATGTGTGTTTGTATATTGTCGCGTCTCGTCCTCGGGGCTGGCCTGGGTCTCGCGTCGGTTTCAGCTTTTCTCTATCTGCCTCGAGCTCCTCAACCACGACGGCCAAAAACATCAATTCCGTTAGGCCGTTGAATTGATCTGGCCTGGCGTATGCTCCCAGATCTGGGAGGCTGTTGTTGTAAATTTTCTGCAGTTGTTTGTCCGCCGAGTACTGCAGTGGCCGCAGCGTCTGCATTTCAACCATGTACACTTTAAACAGCTCATTCATAGCCTGACGTCTGTGGTTAACTTCATCCTTCAAGTTTTCAAAGTAGTCTCTCGGAAGAAAGTACCGTTGAAAGCTGTGGATGAATGTTTCCCAACTTGTCCAGTGCTGGTTATTTGGTACATACCACTTCAGAGCCATTCCCTGAAGTAGTTCAGGCATGGCCCTGGGAACCAGATCCAGGTTGAGCCCATAGGTATCGGCTGACCACTCAACTTGCTCCAAGAATTCTAACGGCTCTGTTGTGCCGTCGAAGCGAAAATTCCTTTCCCGGACTTGCTTCGCTACCCTCGGGTATTCCTGGGACATAGTCGTCGCCGTGTGTTCGCGTATCGATACCCTCTTTGATAGCTGTGGTGCGGATGTTTCCCATGTTGTGTGGTGGTTGTCTCTCGCGCGCGCTGCTGCGCTGGTTGCCGGTATGCTCAAATGCGCGAAATCAATGTTAGTCGCTTCTCTTGCATCCGCAACTTGTACTGTGTCCCTCGCTGGTGACGCTCTGCCGTGTGTCGCCGCCAATTCCGCAATCCGCGTGCTGTGTAGTGGTCTGGATTCGTGAGTGTCCACCCACTCTCCGAATTGCCGACGCATAGCGTCCAGTGTGCCACTCAGCTCCACTTGGAACTCGTCTCCATACTTTAAAACTTCCTCCTTTTTGAGGTTGTATACCCACGTACAAACCATTTTTGTTCTTTTAATATATATACTGTGTGTTAATTATCGTAGCCCCACGTTGGGCGCCAGTTGTAACGAACCTATTTCTTCGGCTTAGCTAAAACTCAGTCGAGCTGTGGGTTCGCGCAACAAATTTATATTTGATGCGTTTGCGATAATTAACAACACGTTGATTTATATGTATTAAATTAAATAATGGTTTTTATTTGGTTTTTCACTAATTATATTTATAATTGCACTGATCGTTTGTTTTGTAGATGGCACTTGGATTTTACAGCCGTTCACTGCAGCCCTTGGTCAGCTTCGAAGAGTTCACCTGTTCGCGATAGTTTTGCTTCAGATAAATCCGCACACCAACTATGAAAAGTTGAGACGTCTGTCTGCCCGACAACGTCACCGTACGGCGTTCCGGTTATGCACCCGGATTCGCTCGTACGCGCGCTGCTTGAACACAGACTCGGTCTCACTCGGGATCGTTGGCTTTTATGCAGATTCCACCTGTTGCTACGACTCAAGCGTGGCAAGGATTTGCACTTCTTACTAACTTCAGGACCTCAATGTCCTGCGTTGTCCTTTAGGTCTGGCAGCGTCCAATCCTTCGATGCTCCTTGGTTGCGTATCGTTCTGTTCGATGAGCACTTTCACTCGTATGCTGTTCACTGCCGTTTTACTTGTCCGCTGCACTCGCGTAGATTTTGTTCATAGATTCCGCGCTTCTGAACTTTGACTTTCGACTCTGTTTCGACAGAGTTTCCGCTTCTTGTATCGGTTCTGACTGCCTGCTTCTGTCGCCTGGGCTGCTCTTTTTATAGCACGCGTCGCAGCCTTTGTCGCGACTGTACCAAAGATCACATGATCGTCTCGGTGGCGTGATCTTTGGTAATTTTCCACTACCATTTGCTGGCGCCAGCCTATGTCTGCCGTTAGTGCGAGTATGAATGGCGATAATGCGCTCGCCATACTCCTCACACTATAACGGCACATGTCCTGACCGACATGTGTGTCAGACACGCTCATATGGCTGACAACCTGCGTGAGAAAGAGAGAGGGCGAAAGAGAGCGAATTCGCCGCAACTGCAATCAGTGCCGGATTTCGGTCTGATATACAGTTACTGTGAGGGGCGCATATAGCATAAATGTATATTTTATATACATTTATTTGCCAAGGCTATATGGCTCCTCACAAAATATAAAAACTAACGTGTTATTAAATGTCGCATCGCAATCAAATATAAATTTATTGCGCGGACCCATAGCTCAGCTGATTTTTAGCCCGGCTAACACAAAGCGGACTAAAATGTTCGTTACAATTTAATACGTCAGGCCCAACTCGACGTCATCAGCATACCATAGTATGTTTGAATACAATACTACAGAAGGAAGGTCATTAATGAATAGGTTAAAAAGCACTGGACCCAGGTGACTACCCTGGGGTACACCAGAGGTGACTAGGATGGGCTTAGAAAGTACTGATTTAAATAGAATTTTACTCAGATACTCAGAAATCGAGGAGACAATGGTTAACAGAATCAAAGGACTTACTGAAGTCTGTGTATACGACATTAGTTTGCATATAATTCTGAAATCCTTTGATCACAATGGAAGTAAATTCAAGAATGTTTGTGCTAGTAGACCTACATTTCACAAAACCATGCTGGAATGGTGAAATTATTGAACTACATAAGGGTTGCAGTTGAGTCGTTAATTTTATCTCAAATGCCTTAGGTATTGCGGACAATTTGGAAATACCCCTATAGATTTTTATATAAGACTTTGAGCCATTTTTATGGAGAGGAATAATAAAGGATTCCTTCCAAATAGCGGGAAAACAACAAGTTTCAACAGACAAGGTAAATAATTTAAGTAAAGGTTTGCAAATAGACTCAGAACAGTACTTAGGTACACATCCCGGAACTCCATCAGGACCAGTGTAGGTCGGCAAGAAGTGACTCTAAAGTGATCACAGGACCAAAAATGCAATTAGTTTTTTGAACCGGGTAAGGATATGGTACATTTGTGAGAGTTAGTAGAGGGATAGGTGGATTGAAAATAATCAGCAAACAGATCGGCTGCTTCCTGATCATCTTTTGCTTTCGAATCTTCATAGAAAACGAAGTTAGGTAAAGAAGACGATTTGCGTTTCATGTTCACAAAGTTATAGAACTGCTTAGGATCTTGTGCAAATTGCAGCCTACAACGAAGAAGGTAACTTTGATAACAACGTGAGTTATGAGTAATAAAAGTTGCTCTAGCAACTAAAAAGCGAGAGTAATCAAAAGGATTACTTGATCTCTTAAGCTTCTTATAATACCTGGACTTTACATTTTCAACCTATCCAATTCCCACAAAAAGCAGGGAGGCTTATTAGCCTTCCCAGAATTCGAACGGGGAACACAAGCATCCAAATGTGAGTCAATGGTAGTATAAAATATTGACACAGCATTATCCAAACTGGTACAGCAGTAAAGTTCTGCCCAATTAGTGCCAAATAATAATTGGTTAAGTCTAACAAAATCTGCTTTACGGAAGCAACGATTCTTATGTGTAGAATCCGTTGCTACAAGAGGCACAAGAGTTGGCAGCTCTATAATCAAATCGAGGGTAGGATCTTAAGGGTCTTCGGGATTATCAAGTGGATCACTGCGAGAGGTAATACTACAAGTAGGATCAGATACAAAAATTAAATCAAGTAAACGGTCGTTACAGTTTCTAATAGGGTTAACTTGAGACAGTGACAACTCATGAAGCCCATCTATAAATTCATTTGAGCTAAGTGGCACCAATACATTTGGTGGAGCGGACCATATAATTTCTGGAAGATTAAAGTCACCGCATACAATCAAATAGTCTCTATCAGAATGCAAAGAGGAAATATATTGGTCAGCGGATAGATGATTCAGATATATTGAGACATCTGATTGAGGTGAAATATATGAACAAGTGATAAACAATGAAAAAGTATTAAACTAAATTTTAATACTTATAAATTCAATGTGTAGAGTAAATGGAGGTAAGAAATAATCTGATGAAAGATCACAATCAACAGCAATCAACCAACCACCATCCAAACGTGATACTCGATCACATCTATATGGGGTGTATTTATTGGAAAATAAAGAATGATTGGAGATATCAGGCTTTAACCAAGTTTCGGTAAATACTAGAATACCAAATTCAAAAGAAAGACTGTCGAAATATAGTTTAGAATGTTTAGTGTTAAGACCTCTAACATTCTGATATGCTACAGAAAGAGAGGATTTTGGTTTTTTGGTGCAACTTTAGAATAAGCACCCGAAGGATGCAATAGGTTGCCGAATACGTTTTTTGTTTGTGTACTCCTTTATAACTAAGCCCTTCGTCCAGAAACTATCACAGCAAATTGTGCCAAACACTTCAGCAAAAACACTTATTTTAAAAGAGAAAATTTCTCTTTCATAGTTAAATTTAAATTTTTCAATCATTATTCCCGTAGATGACACTTTACCCTGTATGTAGGCTTTAACGTCATCCACAGATATATCAGAGGCAAGAAGCGAAGTAAATATTTGCTTTCTTGGTGCCACCGCAACAAGAGGCTTATGAGCACTGCTAGAAAGAGGTGGCGGAGTCGAATCGGGCACAATGGCCTGTGATACAATTGAGCCACCACTGTTGATTGCAGGTGAAATATCAATAGTGGGTGTCAGCGGTGAAGGGGGCAATGACAAAACCGGGGCCAAGGCTGGCTCGGCCTATCGCTTCTGCATGATAGACTCATTCAACAGTTTCACACTATTGAATTGACACTCCATAGTATCAAAATCAGCACTGAGCCTACTAAAAGCTAGAAGGAGATTGTGGAAGCCCCGTCTAGTTTGCCTAATAAAACCCTGAATACCCGTTGCGTGAGACCAGCACATTTGACGTGAACCACGTTATCGCACAACCAACAACAGACGAAATCAGCATTTGGGTCCGCCTGGCACTTGCAGCCTTTTAGGTAGCACGCAGACATACTGAATTTAGAAATAGATATGCCCAAAAAAAAAGAAAAAACTATTCAAAGATTCGGCACAGCACAGCGAAAATAAGAAAACAAACAGCGCACAAGAGACGAAATAGATACAAGAACACCAAGCTTTAGCGCTTTAAGAATATCTACGAAAATAGACAAAACTTTGAACCACTGAAACAAAAACACGTGCAAACACAGTTATGAGAGCGAGAGTAATAAGGCGTTGTGAGACCGCACGAAAATAGAGCGAGCGAGAGTAATAAAGCGCACACAAAAACCGCCATAACAACAACAATGTGAAGCGATCAAGCGTGCAATGATAGACAATGACAGCGAGAGCCCCAAGAGCAATCATAAATAAAATGAAAAATCAAAAACAAAACACAGCTGTTAGCCGCCCACTCTATGTTTACAAGAATAAGATTTTTTTTACTAACTGTCTGAATCACGTATAGTGTGAAATCAAACGTGCTGAGACGACGTTTAGAATCGAACATTTAATATGCAGCCGCCGCTGGTAAAGCGTCTGCTTGGCGCCTAAATTCTAAGAATTGTTATGCAGCTGTGTGTAAGGCGACTGCTGGTAAGGCGACTGGATCGGGGCCTGCTGGTAAAGGCAGCTGTGTGTAAGGCGACTGCTTGCTCCTAACAGCGGCTGGGTAACGGTGATTGTCGCGAAGGGATCCGCATCGGTGCCTAACAGCGACCGTTGCGGCGACCGTCGTGATGCTAGCTACCGGCAACCCGTCGCCAGCAAATAACGGTAGTTGTGAATCATCATAGGCAGACACAACGATGAACAGGGCTTGCAAGGGCCAGCTATCACCATCTCACTGCTTCACTTGTTCGTACTCGAACATTCCCCGGGGAGCATTAAATGTAATCTCTGTAATGTAAACTTAGTATTCTTATATTATGTTTTTAAAGTTAAGTTTTTAGTTTGTAGTTTATGCCCAGCTGTTATCCCAGGATGTGTGGCATGAAGTCCTGTACTTTGCTTGTTTCCTCTTTTGTGGGTCAGCTGGACCATTTGCAAAGCGTTTGCTTCTATTATTAATTGAGTTATTATTATTGTTATTCCTGCTGCGATCTTCCGTACGATTCATGGAATGTGTGTCTTTGTATTGCGGATTTATATAGTAGACTTGGCGCTGACTGTGCTGCTTGCCCAGCGGGCTGCTGTTGTACAACGGTTTGCCTGAGGCATCATTATCAAAATGGTTGTCCAGCGAGTTGCGATGACTGCGATGCGCATCCACCGGGTAGAAATGATAAGGATGATGATGATGTGGCGACTGCTGCTGCCGATTGCGGTATGTGGATGCTGCACTGAGATCCGATGTAGAATTTATCAGCTGCTTAAAACGTGACTGCGGCGGCGGCTGTAGTTTATGGCGCCTAACCGAGTCCGTGGACTCCTCCGTGTCACCCCGTGGATAGTCGTGACGTCCATGGACAGCTGAAGTATCGATTGCCACAGGTGGTTGGGGCGGACGCATTGCCAGCACTGAGTTGCGTCTGCGATGCAATGCGATGACGGTGCCTCATAATGTTGAGTTGGAGGCGACGGCATGGACATGTCCACACGAGCTGCTGGCTTCTCCGGCATGCCCAGAACGGCGCGCAACTTTTTGATATCATCGAGACTATTTTCCACCCGATCGATGAGTTGACTCGTCGCATTGAGTCCAGAGCGCGACGAGGAGGAAGGCATTAGTGCATTCTGTTCGCTCAGCAGCAGCGAATTCAGTTCATACAGCTCCGATGTGCTGCAATTTCTGTTGAGGATCGTGGGCAGAATATCCTTTGTCGGTGCTCTGGCAATATTTCCGGAAACTATCCATCCGAGTCGTGTTTTTTGTCCAAGCGCTCCATTAATAGTTCTGACTTGACCCATCATTATTAAGGGAAATAAGTCCACACCAATGACCATGTCTACTCTACTAGGCATGTTAAAGTTTGGATCAGCTAAAGTGCAATTCTTCCAGTCTGTTTCGATATCCACATCAATCCTCTTGCTGGGAAGTGCTCTTTGTTTTCGCCTAGAAACTATTTGAAAATCGAGGTTTTATTTCAAGTGTCACACTGTGTTTTGCCAGTTCCACGCCGTTTGAAACTATTCCTTGTATTTCCACTTCCTCCTTGTTTTTCTTCAGCCTTAGAAGCTGCGCTGCTTCTTCTGATATGAGGGTGCACTGCGATCCTCCATCCATCAATGCTCGAAGTTGCTCGAAGGTTCCATTGGCACTTCTAATGTTGACAACAGCAGTGGCCAACAGTGTTGCCTGTCCTTTATTTTGCTTAAGACAGTTGACACTCTCTTTTCTTGTGTCTTCCTGTAGCACGGTATTGTGATGCTTGTGACATTGCTGGCATCTCCAGTCATTTCTGCATTCCGCCATAGCATGAGTCCCCAAGCAACGGAAGCATAAGTGTTGCATTTTTACAAACTCCTTTCGTTTGTTTACATTTGCTGCTTTAAATTTTTGACATCTGTTTATGTCGTGCCCGCTTATCGAACAAAATCGGCAAGTTCTCTGTTGACGGTGCGTTGTCTCTTTAACCACGTTTTTCTGTACTGAATCCACCGCATGGTATAGATGATTGATGAACTCCTGTACGTTCTCCAGAGATTGGATCTCTCTGTTTTTCGTTTTAACATGTTGCTCGTACTGCTGCAGAGCCTCTGTCGAAAATCGTCGAAGAAGGATTTGGGCGAAGACAACATCTGCGGAATTGCCAATTTTCGATTTCTCCTTTATTATATAAATACTTTCCGTTGCTACATCTAGGAATTTGCGGATCCTTTCCTGTGAATCGCATCTTAATGGTTCCAATTCCAACAGCGTGTTCAGCCGGTCAGCGAAAATCTTTCTATTATTTTCGTACCGCTTACACATCAGATCCCATGCCTTTTGGTAGTTGGCTGCTGAGCCAATCAGTAAATGGCTTACCATTGTGGATGCTTCTCCTTTCAGGCATGATCTCAAGTGATTCAGCTTTATTGTGTCGCTGATGTCTTCTCGATCATGTATTATTTCGGTGAATAGGCCAAAAAAATTTGGCCATTCCTTGGCATTACCATTAAAATGAGGTATGTCAACCTTTGGAGCTTCTTGCCTGGGATACTTGTATAAAAATAAGAAGTGGTGCACTTCTTATGGGATGCTGAAAATTTTGTTGTCTGTTCCCGGTGCATGTACCAGTAACAAGTTTGTCGCCGCAATCGGTACTATGGACAAATTGGGCTAGTGAGTGAATACGCTAAGAGAGTTCTTTTCGTACTAATTTTGTTCCTTAAAATCCAAGCCTTATATAGCTAAGAATGCATGCTTAGTCTCTACGCAGGAGACATTTCTAACCCATGCAAGGGTTGTTTTGTTAATCTATTTTTACTTATCCTGTACTCAAGTGGATGCAACTGTCACTTGAGTACTAGGTACAACATATTTTACTTAGGCTAATGTTCATACTTGAACATATGTCAATGTTCATATTTTAACACGACTAGTTATTTTATTTACGACCTAAGCAAAGAATATTTTTCGACCTGCTTATCTTACTGATTCTATTTTTATGATGCTGCGTCTGGTGCTCTCTGTTTTACTGCAGGCAGTCCAACAGATGGTGCAAAGATGCATTTCTAAACGCACCCATGACTCGGGTGCATATTTATTTGTTGCGCTGTTTGAAACGTACGATTTGCTGTTGACGAAATCGTACAATACTCTTGTGTCGATGTAGATGGTAGATTCGACAATTCTATATCGATTTCCCCTTTCAAGCATTCCGCCTCGAACATTAGCTCCTCAACGTCATCTGAACATGTCCATGATTTGACTTAATTTTCCAACGTCTTTATAATTTTCTCAATCGCCCTCATACGGACGTCCAGCATATTCTTAACTTTTTGCAGCTCCTTCCTTGCTGGATTAGCCAACCATTTTCGGGCAATTTCCATTTCTTCCCGTAGACCGGCTAGGCGCATCTCTAATTTTTCAAAATTAGGGTTTTTTGGCCTCGCCGAACGATCCGTTTGAAGAGCCTCCTCGTTGGATGCCGTCAACATTTCCTCCTCCATAGCTTTTTGCGATGTTGAGGGTTATTCTGTAGTTAAAACCATCTTCTCCTTAGGTTTCACTTCCTTCTCCTTACTTTTGTATAATGTCACTTCAGCTAAAGTCGACTCGAATATTTTTTTATTGAAATATTCGTGGTCGATCAATCCGATCTTCACAAGCTCCGAGTTATTTACCCGAAACTCGGCTAAAATCTTATCGAACGAGGTCGCGCTTGCACTTTGGCTGATCAGCTTTTGCACTTGCTCTCTGATTTTGGTTTGAGCCTTCAGAAGCTCGATTTGCTTGTCCGACATCATTTTCACTGTTATTTTTTCAATTGTTTTTTTTTTAAAAAAAATATATTTTTGATTCGACGAACAAATTCGAAATCAAAACGCGGCGCGAAATTCAACTTATACAGATTACGTATGGTGTAAAACTGTATCTCCCGATTCGACGAATAATTACGAAATCTTAAACGCGGCGCGAAATTCACTTTATACAGATTACGTATAGTGTAAAACTGTATCCGGCTCGAAGGACCAAAATGTATAAATATTATACACTTACGAGTTGAGTTGTAAATTCAGACTACCCGCTCTGACGAGCAGGCCCTTTATTTATATAAAACTCTGAAACCTAAAATACATACTCGTAGAAATACATTAAAATACAATATGCAGCCGCTTAAGGCAACTGCATTGGTCCCTTATCGAGTGCGGTCGTTTGTAAGGCGACCGCTATCTCACTCCATCGAGTGCAGCCGCTTGTAAGGCATATCACTCCATCGACCTCTCTAAAAATAGCTTAACCCCATGCAAGCCAGCCTCAAGTGCCTAATCTTGCTGGCGCTGCATGAGCTAGCTATCAGCATATCTCATGTTCATACTTAAACAATGCTGGCTGGCATGGGTCAGCTATCAGCATCTCTAATGTTCATACTTGAACATATAGTGACATATCCAGATCACGCTGATCGCTCATGTCCACACTTACTGCAATCGCAACAGCAGCGAACAAGAATCAAAACGCCGAATCAGCATAAACATAAACAAATCCAACAGAGCACGCGCACAAGAATCAAAACGCCGAGTCAGCATAAGCATAAACAAATCCAACAGAGCCAGCGCACAATAATTAAAAGCCCAGATCCCAGAAACAAACGCAACGTAAATAAAGAAATCCAACAGAACCAGCAGCCACAAGAATTAAAAGCGCAGATTAGTATAAACATAAGCAAATCCAACAGAGCCAGCGCACAAGAGTTAAAACGCCGTCTCAGCATAAACACATAACACTCCGTCAGCGCCTTTGATAAAAGTAAACAAAATCCAAGCAACAAAAACGCAGCGACAAAGCTACAGCGACTCAGCTACAACACCGCAGAAGAAGCAAAGGCGAGCTTTCCTTCTCAATAATAAACTAGAATAAGATGAGAAACCGAGAAGACGTGATTTTAAAATATAGAGTTGTACTTTTCATTAAAGCCGTTGTCGGACTTTCATTTGATAGAATTTTCAATTCTCAGTACATAATCGACGCATTTCTCTATAGTTCGTGTCTACTTCGTCAGTGTTTCTTTTTTCGTTTGGTTTATTGATCTTTTTAATTTTATTTAACTGGGTATTGTATGCTGGTGATCCGGCATAAATAAATATATCTGCTGGTGTTCTACCAGTAGTGCATTGTATTGTTTTATGATTATAAGTGTATAGTATTATGTATTTGCTACATACCACTTCAGAGCCATTCCCTGAAGTAGTTCAGGCATGGCCCTGGGAACCAGATCCAGGTTGAGCCCATAGATATCGGCTGACCACTCAACTTGCTCCAAGAATTCTAACGGCTCTGTTGTGCCGTCGAAGCGAAAATTCCTTTCCCGGACTTGCTTCGCTACCCTCGGGTATTCCTGGGACATAGTCGTCGCCGTGTGTTCGCGTATCGATACCCTCTTTGATAGCTGTGGTGCGGATGTTTCCCATGTTGTGTGGTGGTTGTCTCTCGCGCGCGCTGCTGCGCTGGTTGCCGGTATGCTCAAATGCGCGAAATCAATGTTAGTCGCTTCTCTTGCATCCGCAACTTGTACTGTGTCCCTCGCTGGTGACGCTCTGCCGTGTGTCGCCGCCAATTCCGCAATCCGCGTGCTGTGTAGTGGTCTGGATTCGTGAGTGTCCACCCACTCTCCGAATTGCCGACGCATAGCGTCCAGTGTGCCACTCAGCTCCACTTGGAACTCGTCTCCATACTTTAAAACTTCCTCCTTTTTGAGGTTGTATACCCACGTACAAACCATTTTTGTTCTTTTAATATATATACTGTGTGTTAATTATCGTAGCCCCACGTTGGGCGCCAGTTGTAACGAACCTATTTCTTCGGCTTAGCTAAAACTCAGTCGAGCTGTGGGTTCGCGCAACAAATTTATATTTGATGCGTTTGCGATAATTAACAACACGTTTATTTATATGTATTAAATTAAATAATGGTTTTTATTTGGTTTTTCACTAATTATATTTACAATTGCACTGATCGTTTGCTCTGTAGATGGCACTTGGATTTTACAGCCGTTCACTGCTGCCCTTGGTCAGCTTCGAAGAGTTCACCTGTTCGCGAGAGTTTTGCTCCAGGTAAATCCGCGCACCAACTAGGAAAGTTTAAGAAGTCTGTCTGCCCGACAACGTCACCGTACGGCGTTCCGGTTATGCACCCGGATTCGCTCGTACGCGCGCTGCTTGAACACAGGCTCGGTCCCACTCGGGATCGTTGGCTTTTATGCGGATTCCACCTGTTGCAACGACTCAAGCGGGGCAAGGATTTGCACTTCTTACTAACTTCAGGACCTCAATGTTCTGCGTTGTCCTTTGGGCCTGGCAGCGTCGAATCCTTCGATGCTCCTTGGTTGCGTATCGTTCTGTTCGATAAGCACTTTCACTCGTATGCTGTTCACTGTCGTTTTACTTGTCCGCTGCACTCGCGTAGATTTTGCTCATAGCTTCCGCGCTTCTGAACTTTGACTTTTCGACTCTGTTTCGACAGAGTTTCCGCTTCTTGCATCGGTTCTGACTGCTTGCTTCTGTCGTCTGGGCTGCTCTTTTTATAGCCCGCGTCGCAGCCTTTTGTCGCGACTGTACCCAAGATCACATGATCGTCTCGGTGGCGTGATCTTTGGTCATTTTCCACTACCATTTGCTGGCGCCAGCCTATGTCTGCCGTTAGTGCGAGTATGGATGGCGATATTGCCCTCGCCATACTCCTCACACTATAACGGCACATGTCCTGACCGACATGTGTGTCAGACACGCTCATATGGCTGACAACCTGCGTGAGAAAGAGAGAGGGCGAAAGAGAGCGAATTCGCCGCAACCGCAATCAGTGCCGGATTTCGGTCTGATATACAGTTACTGTGAGGGGCGCATATTTTATATACATTTATTTGCCAAAGCTATATGGCTCCCCACAGCCGGTACACATCTTCTACTTAGAGGAATACAAATGGTTCACCTCGCCGAAGAACACAAGGATTTGCTCACAAAGAAGGTTGTATCATCGAAATCAAAGCTCATATCGTTAAATCCGATTATGGACAGCTTCGGATTAATTCGCGTTGGCGGACGTCTTCAGAATTCGTTTTTGGATTACGAGGCAAAGCACCCAATAATTCTGCCAGCTCAGCACCCCGTCACCATCGCCATCATCGATCATTTTCACAGCCAATTCTTACACAGTGGACCACAAGGTTTGCTGGCCGCACTGCGACAGCGATTTTGGCCCATTGGTGGGCGAAAAACCGTGTCAGCAGTCAGCAGTCATCGACAAACGCATTCGTTGTTTTCGAATAAAGCCCAAGCTTCTCGAGCACATCATGGCACCGTTACCAGCAGATCGAGTGCAACCAGGGCGCCTATTCTGCACAACTGGAATTGATTTTTGTGGACCATTCTTCACCAAGTCAGAAGTCAGGAACAGGCCGCCCACAAAGTGCTACATAGCAATATTCGTTCGTTTTGCCACCAAGGCAGTACATTTGGAATTGGTTGAGGGCTTATCAACCGCATCGTTCATCGCTTCATTAAAGCGATTCATTAGCATCAGAGGCAAACCCAATTCAATCTGGTCTGACAATGCAACAAATTTTGTTGGAGCACGGAATGAGCTGAACGAGTTGAGGCTACTCTTTTTGAGCGACACTCATATTAAGGAGCTTTCGAACTCCTGCCTTTCGATCGGAATCAAATGGAATTTCATTCCGCCTCGGTCTCCTCATTTTGGTGGTTTGTGGGAGGCTGCGGTAAAATCTGCCAGACACCATTTCTATCGCGTCGTTGGAAAATCTGTTCTCACATTTCATGAGCTTCGTAACCTTGTATGCTAAATTTCTGCAATGTTAAACTCACAACCTCTTTGTCCCATTTCAGAGAATCCAAGCGATCTAGAAGTTCTCAATCCTGGGCAGTTTTAGATTGGAACTCCATATGTCACAATCGAAGAACCCGACATAACGCATATCGACATCAATCGCCTCAGTCGCTGGCAGCGCGTATGTCAAATACAGCAGGCATTCTGGCGCAAATGGAGCACCAGCTACTTATCATTACTTCAAGAACGTTCAAAATGGCGCTCATCGATGCCTAACCTGATGATAAATTCAATCGTGGATGACAACGTGCCACCCTCGCACTTCCAACGGGGGGAGCATGTCAGAGGCAGCAGCAGCCAACAAATAATCAAGCACAACATTGAATAAAAATCTAACGTAGCTTATAACGTCATTTGCTTGCTCATCTCTAATTTTTGTCTTTGCCTTGCACATGCAACTTTATATAATTCACTCACTCTCGTTTTACCACTTGTCGGTCACGGTTATGCATTGCCATAAAATAGATTGTGAGGAGCCATATAGCGATGGCAAATAAATATATTGGTTTATATATTTATGTGTGCGGTATGCGCCCCTCACAGTAGCTGCACATCAGACCGAAGTCCGGCTCTGATTGCAGTTGCGGCGAATTCGCTCTCTTTCGTCCTCTCCCTTTCGCACGCAGGTTGTCAGCCATATGAGCGTGTCTGCCACACATGCTCACCAGGACATGTGCCGTTATGTGTGAGGAGTATTGCGGGTGCAATATATCCATCGATACTCACACTAACGGCAGACATAGGCTGGCACCAGCAAATGGCAGTGGAAAATTACCAGAAATCACGCCACCGAGGCGATCGCGTGATTTCTGGTACCGTCCCGACAAAAGGCCGCCACCCGGCCTATAAAAGGAGCGCCGCAACACACAGCGGGAGTCAGTGAAATCCGAGACGCGAATTGGAACCTCTGCCCAACAGCAGAGCAATCTCAATTCCAAGTGAGAAGGGGAAACGCTGCCCGATAATTTAAGATCAGAATTCGTAAGCGGAAACTACGAATAAGATCTACGCGAGTACGATACAGAAACCAATAGTTAGTAAAGGCTTTCTAATACAGGACACTGAGGTCCTTGAATTAGATAAAGTAGTGAATCCTTGCCAAGTTTAAGTCGTGCTACGAGGCGAGGCCTGCACAGTTACAAGGTGAACGTGTACGATCAATCCTGCGTCAGACGGCATACGTACGAATCCTTTCGATCAAAAGAAGTGTCGAACAGTACGAAGTCACCGCCTTGCGTAACTGGTGTACGGGGTGCCTAGATCCGACTTTCCCGAACAAGATCACACTGAAAACGAACCAAGGCCTCAGTAAACTGCCGAAAGGACAAACTCAAACATTAGGCAAAACATTCAGTGTAATTAATTAATGCCAAATAAACCATATTTTTCTATAATAATATATAAAACGTGTTGTTGATTATCACTTCGCGACCAATTCTAGAAATTTGTTGCACGAACCCACAGCTCGACTGAGCGTTAGCCCGGCACAGCAAATAGGTTCGTTACAAGATATGCACATCAATAGTTAAAGTTAAGCTAACAAATAATGCTTGTAATACAAATACAAACGCATACACTAATTTTAATTTGAAGTAACCAAAACATTAAAAATTGAATCAACGCATGAAAGAAAACAACGTAAAGTGATCGTATTTTACATATATTAAAATAAGTCACAACCCTTTGAACCAGTTCGAACATAGGTGAACACAAAAAAGGTGCTTCCTATAAACAATCTCTATGACAACGACTACTTAAGTCATTCTCTACTCAAAGTGCGTTGCATGACTCCCCAAAAAAAAAATTTACATATTCTGTTTAGAGGAGTGCGTCTTTTTCACGCTCACCTGTTTGCGAATTGAGTTTCATTTGTGTGATAATTTATTTTAATTTCTTATTTATTCAATATTCACTCTATTTGCGTATATTATAATGTAGTTTGATTTACATTGGATTGTATTGTTCAGTTTGGGTTACATTAACTATTTCACATATTTTGATTTTGAGTTTTTCGCGTGTTTCGTTTGCCCATGCATAACCGACGAATTCTAAATCGAGAGTGAGAGTTAGATAAACTTGCATGTGCAAGGCGAAGACAAAAGAATGCAAAGACAAAGATTAGGGATGGGCGCGCAATTACGTTACAAGCTGTTACATTTCTAATCGATGTTATAAATAATTGGTTGTTGGCTGCTGCTGCCTCCGACATGCTCCCCCCGTTGAAAGTGCAAGGGTTTCAACTGATTTGGTTCCAAGGGGCAGAACAGCGATCTTGCCAACGGCTCTTTTGACGGTGCCGGCTGCAGTTTTAATTATTGCAACTCGCGAGACGCCGTCCTTTCCAGTAATGGTGCTCTCGACCCGGCCAAGACGCCATTGGAGGGGTGGCACGTTGTCGTCCTTCAGGACCATGATTGAGTTGATCCTCAGGTTAGGCGTCGATGAGCGCCATTTTGAGCGTTCTTGCAGCAATGTTAAGTAGCTGGTGCTCCATTTGCGCCAGAATGCCTGCTGTATTTGACATACGCGCTGCCAGCGACTGAGGCGATTGATGTCGATATGCGTTATGTCGGGTGCTTCGATTGTGGCGTATGGAGTGCCAATCAGAAAATGCCCAGGAGTGAGAACATCTAGATCGCTTGGATTTTCTGAAATGGGACAAAGAGGTCGTGAGTTCAACATTGCAGAAATTTCGCATACAAGAGTACGAAGCTCGTGAAATGTGAGAACAGAATTTCCAACGACGCTTGGCAGATTTTACCGCAGCCTCCCACAAACCACCAAAATGAGGAGACCGAGGCGGAAAGAAATTCCATTTGACTCCGATCGAAAGGCACGAGTTCGAAAGCTCCTTAATATGAGTGTCGCTCAAAAAGAGTAGCCTCAACTCGTTCAGCTCATTCCGTGCTCCAACAAAATTTGTTGCATTGTCAGACCAGATTGAATTGGGTTTGCCTCTGATGCTGATGAATCGCCTTAATGAAGCGATGAACGATGCGGTTGATAAGTCTTCAACCAATTCCAAATGCTGTATGGATGGTCCTGCAAACAATAGATCGTTTAGAGAGAGTCCAGATGTGGTTTTTGCGGAGCCATCAAAAACGACTCGCAACTTGGTCGTGGTGCTATCAAGCTTCTGCACGCAATGATGAGGTAAAAAATATTGAGGTACAGCAGATTGCTTGGAGGCTAATGACATGTGTTTCAAATCAATGTATTCTTTCATGAATGCAGCATACTGCGACTTTAGAGATGCATTTTTGGCCAGTTTCGATTCGAGTGCGTTGAATCGAAGTAGGGCACGATTGTATGAGTCCCCAAGCGCATCGAAGCGATCCTTGGCTGGGAGCCGAACTGTGTACTCGCCTGATTCAAGACGCGAATGATTGCGGAGAAATAATTGCTCACAAATAGTGTCCTCCTCTGACGGCATGTCTGTAGCGCCGCAATTATTGTCGATTTCCCAGAACTGCTTGACTAAATCGAACAACGGTTCCGATTCCGAATGCTTGATTGATGCAACTAGAGATGAGCGGTTGGGAATGGCACAGCCTCCAGAAACTATCCAGCCTAATTTGGTCTTCTGAAGCGTGGGTAAATGATTTGCCAGACGAATCTGTCCAACGGAAAGCAAGTCGAAAAATATGCCAGCGCCAATCAACATATCGATCCTTTGACCTTTGTAAAAGAGCGGGTCAGCGAGTTGGCAATTGTTGGGTAGTTTCCATCCGGTGGTATTTATGTCGAAGTGAGGCTGATAGTCAGTTATCTTTTGCGTTACGACTGCAGAGAAAGATCCTTGATATGAGCCAGTAGCTGATTGTGCTACAATGTCAGCTGCTTTGTTGAGCGAGAGAGAAGATTCTCCTATGCCTGATACCGAGATATTCGAGCGGCGTGCTTCCAACTGAAGCTGGTTGATGAGACGAGTGGTGACGAAGTTGAGCTGCGATGCTGAATCAAGCAGAGCTCTACAAGGTACGAAGGTGCCAGATCGATTTCTGACGAGTATGATGGCGGTTGCGAGCAGCACGTAGTCGTTCTCGTGGTGTTTCAGGACTCTAGGTGGCGATGTGGATAAGGAGACAAGTGATGCTCCTTGAGCGCGCGTTGTGTCGGGCAGCTGATGTGCAGAAGAACTTGTGTCCATATGCAACAATGAGTGGTGCTTCTGTTGGCAATGTTTGCAGTGACCAGATTTGCATTGCTGTATACTATGCCCTTGGCGAAGGCAATTAAGGCAGAGGTGCAGCCTTTTTGCTTCTCTATAGCGAATATTGGGAGGTAAATTTGTAAATCGTGTACATTTGAACAGATGATGATCAACAGATTCGCAAAACACACAAGATTGAGCGGTGTTAACAATTAGTGTAGTGCGGTTTTGTACATACGATTTTCCCACATGCTTGCCAGGTGTGTGCGTTACCATGGCAAACTCTAAGTTTTCCATCATGCGGCATCTCCTTTCCAAAAATGCAGACATGTCGGTCCATTTTGGCAACCCTTTCAGAGGCAATGTTTCCTCCCACTTCTCCTGCGTGGTTTGATCCAATTTGGATGTGATCAGGTGAATCAACAAGCCATCTGCAACGTCGTCAGCAGATGCCACTGCGTGCAACGCGCGCAGATGCGAATTGATACTGTCACTCAATTGACGCAGACTGGTCGCCGACCCCTTGTCCACACTTGAGAGCCTGAATATGGAACGTACGTGTCCCTGAAAATGCAACAATTTATTGTCAAAACGATTTATTAACAATTCCATGGCTTTGTCGTAATTGTCCTCCGTTGGTTCGAGGGCGCGAATCGCTTCCAACGCAGGTCCTGCTAGGCATGATCGAAGATGTTGAAACTTCTCCACTTTGGTTAGTTCCTCATTTTGGCCGACGACAGTGTTGTACATGGCGAAGAAATCGGGCCAGTCGATGTATGCACCGCCGAAACGTGGAAGCTCAAATTGTGGTAATCTGAAGAGACGCGCTGCGCTTCTTGAGCTACCATTTAGCTCGTTCGTATTACTCCGGATTGCTGTAGAATGGAGAATCGAAGCCTTACGCAGATTGGCGAGTTCCCGAGTAAGCTTGGATGTCACCTCGCAGCTGACTTGGTCAAACTCCCACCTTGCGTCCGTGGCCAGTTCCATAAGATTGAGCTTCTCAAGTTTTGATTGCGCGGCATCAAAGTTGGAGCTCATTTTGCTGGTTAAGTCCAGTCTAGCCTGCAGCTTAGCTTCATCGGAATGTATCAGCTGCTCAGCGATTAGAAATGCATTTAACGCATTGAGTTGCCGAGCTACTGATTCTGCTTTTGCCTTGTAAAAGTCCAAGTCAGCGTGAGGAGTCGCATTTGAGTTCGATTCGTTCTCAGCCATTTCAATTGTTGGTCACGGTTGACTCACGTGATTAGAACTTGAAACTGGTCGACTTGAACTGCGAGCCACTGTAGGTTTGAATGTTTGTTGTTCGCGAAATAACGGACGAACGAAATGCAGGCGAGATTAACGGCAAGTAAAAGTTGACCGCTGAATGACCGCTGCGTTCACGAAAGTTTTTGCACAGCGCAACTAATAACTTGTTGGGCGATTTACAGTTAAGTTGTCAACTGTACTATTTACAAGCATATGCGAAAGCAAGAATGTGAGCGGGCAAACGAAAACAAAAAAAAGAGTAAACGCGCGTAATGAAAACGAGAGCGAAAATGTGCGAATGTGTGTATGTGTGCGAGCGTGTTTGTTGGTCTTTGCATCGAATTATGCAGAAGACGCTTAGATTGATTATTAACACAATAGTTAATAATCTTTCACTTGCACTTTACCAACAAGAGCGAGAACATGCGAATGTGTGTGTGTGTGTGCGAGCGTGTTTGTTGGTCTTTGCATCGAATTATGCAGAAGACGCTTATATTGATTATTAACACAATAGTTAATAATCTTTCACTTGCACTTTAACAACGAGAGCAAAATAATGAATGTGTGTGTGTGTGTGTGTTTGTTGGTCTTTGCATCGAATTATGCAGAAGATGCTTAGATTGATTATTAACACAATAGTTAATAATCTTTCACTTGCACTTTAAATGACACAACACATGAAAGAAATTAAAACAAAAATCACGTCGGGGTCACCAAATGTTTAGAGGAGTGCGTCTTTTTCACGCTCACCTGTTTGCGAATTGAGTTTAATTTGTGTGATCATTTATTTTAATTTCTTATTTATTCAATATTCACTCTATTTGCGTATATTATAATGTAGTTTGATTTACATTGGATTGTATTGTTTAGTTTGGGTTACATTAACTATTTCACATATTTTGATTTTGAGTTTTGCCCGTGTTTCGTTTGCCCATGCATAACCGACGAATGCTAAATCGAGAGTGAGAGTTAGATAAACTTGCATGTGCAAGGCGAAGACAAAAGAATGCAAAGACAAAGATTAGGGATGGGCGCGCAATTACGTTACAAGCTAAGTTACATTTCTAATCGATGTTATAATTAATTGGTTGTTGGCTGCTGCTGCCTCCGACATATTCATTTCAACAATGTTTAGTTTATGCATAATTAATTTCTCTACAACTATTATAACATTTAATATTTTAATGTTGTGCATTATTTTCATATCATAACTTAGGCTTCTACTTAACAAATAAAAAAAGGAAAAAATTTAATGCTAAATTGCTTTTCCAAATTATCTTCTATATGATTTAAGCAATTTTGCCTTACATTTTAATTATGCTTGAATTACTGATTCCTTTTCGTAGCTAGAAAAAATAGATAAAAGAATTCGATAACTAATATAACAAGTTATTCTTATAATTAATATTATTAATATAATATTTTTGTTCTTTTTCTTTTTATTTTTAAATTGTGAATTTCATTTACTTAAATTCGTACCTTAAATTAATATTTTTTTGCATTTATTAATTATTTACCTGTTTATATAGATACATATTTTTTTAATATTACCATTTTGAGTTTTGCTGTTTTTTTTTGTAATTGTATTTAGTTTTCTTTTGTAATATTATTATTATTTACTTCTATATATCCAAGTTTTAAATTTCCATTCGTTGGTTTATTTAGTAAGGGTTATTTAATTATTTAATTTCGACAAGCAATATTGAGACTTCGATATTAAAGTGTGGCAAATAAAAATTATAAATCCAATTAACTTACAATAATAAGCTCTCTATCATTGTATGCGCGCATAAAGCTGAGTGAGTATTCATCTTTGTTTTTATGACTCCCCCATTTTTATTTTATTTTGCTTCACATGCAGAGGTGGAGCCTATGCATGTTGTAATTGTGTTATTGCTTTTTTTTTTCACTTAATGTTGTTTCCATCGATTAGATTTAGATTTCACCTTACACTATTTTTAATGATCTTAGTATTTTAACACCAGACCGATGGGTTTGAGTTTTTCTTAATTCTTTAATTGTAACTTTATACAAAAAATTTGCAATACCGCAAAAACTTGGTTAATTATTGTTGAAAATATCAATACAACATTCAACAGTGATAATTGAGATACATATATGCATACATTCTTCATTGTCAAACCGCCAAAACGAGTGCATCTTTTTTTGCCGCGTAAAAACCCAACAGGTTATGGGCAATGGCATAAAGAAAATTTAAATGCAAATAATTGCTGTGTCCAAAACCAACTCAAAAGTTTCTGTGTGAGAACAAGTACGTGTGGTGTGTCCACATGAAAAGTGTGCTAATTCAACAGGAGCTATGGACCATCACTTCGGGAGCTATGAAATACCCAAGTTCAAGTAAAAAAACAAGGCTTTAGCGATGATTCTTCTCTCTCAGTAAGAAATTCTGAGATTGGTCAAATAAAGAAATGTGATACGGCGTCGAGTGCGGATAAGTGAATCACGCGATGAATTACCAAAGCTAAGTACTTTAAAGGTTAAATTGTTCGAAGAATGCGATAGAAGCCAGAATGGAGATCATAAAGAGAACGTGAACGAAAATAATCCACAGGCATTTTTAAGCAAAGAGAAATAAGAAAGTCAAAGTAAGCAAGAACCGAAACAGAAAAATTAAGTGTTACAATTGCGGTAAAATTGGCCACATTACTGCTGAAAGTATGTCCAAAGCGAATGAAGAGAATGTAAATGGAAGAGACGCAAAATCATATTTCATTTGCTAAGTGAAAAAAACAGGGAACAGCTGCTTGACAAGTCAGCGTGGTGCTCAGATAGTAGCGCCACAGCTCATATTTTTTCAAATTAAAATATGTTTAATTCGATTGAACAATGCACTGATACAGTCACACTTGCTGGTGAGAAGTCACTAGAAGTAGTCGGACGAGGAGACGTCATGATTATAACGAAATCTTAAACAGTAAAACTTAAAAACGTTCTTTATGTACCACAATTACTATGCAACTTTATTTCGGGAGGAGGAGGCTGCACAGTAACCTTCAAAAACAGTCGTGCGGGTGCAAGTCATAGAAGCAATTTATTTCTGTGTGAAATAACCAAAACAATATATTCCGTGTTCCCAAGTGGAAATGGCAAAAGTGGCAGTGAGGAAATTATAAAATGGCATAAGAGATATGGACATCTGAACATGCAAAGCCTCAAAGAGATAAATAATTTTGAAATGGTGTGGACAACAGCACAAGCGAATTTGACTATAAAATACGCCTACAGTGTATGTATTGTGCGAAGCCATGTAATAAGTCGGTCAGCAAAAGTGAGAATGTTTTAAACCTCAAACATAGAGATGTTTCCGGTCCTAAAAAAATATATTCAAACTTAGGATCACTTTTCTTTGTAGCCATGATTGATGATAAATCACATTGTGTTCGCGTGTATTGAATCAAAAATAAATCAGAAGTTTTAAATGTGTTTTATAAGAACATGGTGGAATGCCAAACGTGAAAACGGACCGAAGTAATTCGCAGTGAATATGGCTGAGAACATGTAAACAACGAGTTTCACGTATTTCTGAATTAAAATGGAAAAGTCCGCCAATTGAGTGTGCCACACACACCCCAGCAAAATGAAGCTGCACAAAGGGTGAATTGCCCTTTCCTAAAAGTTTGGCCTCACTCAACCACCAACCTCCCCGAATCACTACCTACCTCCATAATATTCCCATACATCTCACTCCGGGAGTCAACATGTCTGAAGGCCAGGATTAACAAATAGCCCAGTTCTTAACGGTGGGCTCAGGCAGATGGCGACCGCCTGTTCTAATTAGCCTTACCCGGATAATGCAGATCTCTGCCCGGGAGGACAATCTTTTGTCTGCAACTCGTGGGCACAACTTGCACAACAGTAGAAACTTAAATTCCGCAGGATCTCTCTGCGGAACAACTCGCAAGACAAATGGAAGACCGATCCATGGATGAGGGAAGGTCCTTACATGTGGTAGGCCAACCTCCACATCGTCCCACTCCAACACACAGGAGGGTGCCTATAGCACAGCATGGGCACAGTCAGCAGGCCCTAGCTTTGCACCCAACGGACAGACCGATCAGTCACCCACAAATCATCGACCTGTCGGACTACATGGCGGAAGACGAGGAGTTGGCGGACCTGACGCTCAGCACTGAAGAACTAGGTGAAGCGGATTGGGAGGAGGCGGCAGAAGCTGACGTCACGATGACGGGTAGTGGTGACGGGTGCAGCTCCCCCCACCACCGTGGCAGCTGGAGTCCGTCCTCTAAAAGATGACTAGAGTCATCACAAAAGGCCTGGCCCAGGTAAACATCCATCGTGCTAAAGCAGCCTCGGCTGTGATGTTTACCACACGTCATCTCGGGATAGCCTTTGTGCAGGAACCGGCCAGCTCAAAGGCAATCTGGGATCAAAGACTCCCAACACCCAGAGAGTGCATTATGTTGTGGAAAATTATTAATTCTACTATCCTTTCAGAATTTCTCACTAGGGATTGCGTTCCCATAGCTGCACAGGATAA
Organism: Drosophila nr. medialis 2 BK-2023a; assembly: GCA_035044325.1. Classification (NCBI taxonomy): domain Eukaryota; kingdom Metazoa; phylum Arthropoda; class Insecta; order Diptera; family Drosophilidae; genus Drosophila; species Drosophila nr. medialis 2 BK-2023a. The sequence goes on from JAWNMH010000343.1 coordinate 38,267, forward strand.
GGGTAATTCAGCCCTCTAGTAGCAGTATCGGCATACTTTGCAGGAGATGGAGCCTGCCTATCACCGAAAATAGTAAAACTGGCAGCAGACTTTATATGTATATATAGCTTAGAACTTTTGGAGGAGGGAGGTGCTAGACATCACTCTCATCAGTTGGTGCCTACAGCCGCACCGTAGGGACTGGCATGTGTCACATAAGGAATCTATGTCTGACCATAGAATCATCTTATTTAATATAGAATTGAATACAGATAGCAGTGAACCCTTTCCAACCCCAGGAAGACGAATTGGGAAGTCTTAGATCTCTAGTGATATCTCAGGTATACCCAGAACTCCGCAGGAACTAGAGTGGGCTGTAGAAAACCTTAACAAAAGCATAATTGATGCTTTTGAATGAAACTGCCCGGTAGGGAAGAAGTTCAGAGAAAAAGACGCCCATGTTGAAACGATAGCCTGGAAAGGCTGCTCCTCACCACATGTCACCTCTTCAACAATGCGAATAGGGACGGAGTATGGGAACGGTATTGCGAGAGTCTGACCTCCTACAACAAGTAGATTAGGAAGGCCACTTGTCACATGAATTTTAAAACAGAAGTTCACCGAAGCCCTTGGTCAGATTTGAAGCGTGCGCCTGTTCGCGAGAGTCTGCTCCAGGCACTCCACACACCAGCTAGGCAAGCTTAGGATCTTCGCTTGCCTGGACTAGTGGTCTCCTTGTTTCCTCAAGGATTGCCAGTAGCACACCTGTGAACCAGGATTCGCGCATACACTCTCTGTCCAAACACAGGTCCAGTTGCCCTTGCTGTGCTTGGCTTGTGTGGATTTTGCCTGTTGCCACAACTTAAGCGTGGCAAGGATTTACGCTTCTCACCCAATTTCAGGAACTCAATTTCATGCTTTATCCTTTGTCCTGGCAGCGTCGAGTCCTTTGACGTTCCTTGGTGGTAAATCGTCCTAGTTGACAAGTAGTAGGGAAATCGGGATTCTATGACAGGAAATGGATTTTGCTTTTGATTTTTAAGTGCTTCATTAAAACACTTAATTTACATCATTTTAATTTGGATCATTTATGATCGAAGGGTCCAGCTTTATGGATGACCCTTTTTTTATTGTCTGTTGGAGTCAGGTGGAGGATCACCCGCGCACTTGTATGTGCGTACGTGATTGGATTTTTTAAGGAGGAGATTGTGAGCAAGGCGTGTAACCTGTAACCGGTGTGCTAGAATGAAGTGGAACATCGTTTAGCAGGTTCCGTACAGGTACATGTTTTAATTTTTTTGAAGATGAGTTCATTTATAAGTGGTGAAGTATTTTTGGTTCTCTTTTGCCTTTAAAATTCAAACGTATTTCAACACTCTTTCTGAACGATTACATACTTAACTACATACTACAATATTAATAACAATTCATTTCATTAATACATTTCACATGTTTGTTCTTTTGCAAATTCTTGGTTAGTACATCAGATATCATATCGCTTGTACACACATATTCAATATCTATCTCATTGTTAGCATACAATTTCGTGTTCCTTGTGAGGATTTGCGTTCCTTTACGCCAGTTTAGCCACGGAGTGTAATATATCTGGCCTTGTTGTTATGGCCAAATACATTAAAGAGCCTATTAATGACTGATGCTTTTTCTCATCAATAGCTTCGCAGTTGTTGTCATCGCACTTGACCTGATGACCGGCTTCCAGTGGTGTAGAAACAGCCTTACACATTAACATGACCCAAGCATGTAGCATTTTTTCCACGTACTGCTCATGCCCAATAGCTATGTTGCCAGTTTCTCCCTCGCGTTCTACTTCAATACCTAAGAAGTGACTGAGCTGGCCTCCATCAACTACATCAAACTCATTGGCGATTGACCGTTTGATGCTCAACAAGTCATCTTTGGTTGAGCTGGCAATTAAAAGATCATCTACATAAACTGCAATGATATTAATTTTACCTTTCCCATTGCATACATAAACGCATGGTTCGCTGTCGCATGGAGTAAATCCATGTTTTCTCAGTACTGCATCCAGTTTGGTATTCGATTCACTGCCACTTTGCTTTAGACCATACAGAGATTTTTTCAGCTTCAAAACTTTGTTAGGATATTCGTCGGTAACGCATCCATCCGGCTGCTTCATGTAGACTTCTTCGGAAAGCTCGCTGTTCAAGTAGGCAGTCGATACTTCCATTTGATGCAGGAACAACTTATATTCAACCGCCAGCGCCATTATCATCCTGACAGAAGAGTACCTTACCACTGGTGAGAAAGTTCCAAAGTAGTCGACGCCACATTGTTGCGCACAGCCTTTAGCTACCAATCTTGACTTGAAGCGCTCTTCGTAGCCGTCTTTACCAACTTTTACCCCGAAAACCCATTTACATCCTATGGCTCTCTTGCCCTTCGGCAAATCTTCAATTTCCCAGGTATTATTAGCTTCAAGTGCTTCAATTTCAATTTGCTTTATCTCCACTTCATTGCTTTGCGTATATTCTTCGGTATCGTTACCTTCATTACTTTGATTGCATTTCTTGGCGTTAGCGTTAACTCATCGCGCTGCCTTTGTAAATCTTCCAGAAGAGATTCTCGGTCGAGCAACTGTTGCTCCTTGGCCATTTCCACCTCCTGATACGTCAGCTTTAGCGCCTGCAACTCTTTGCCAAGTTCACTTTGAATGCTAATCTTGCTAGCTTTCTCCACTTGCAACTCTTCAGTTACCTTTTCGCATTCCTTGGACTTATGTTGCAGTTGCTGCATTAACTCGCCGCACTGCTTTTCCAATCGCTTATGTTTTATGGTATTTTTTTTTCCATTTTTGCATCAATCATAAATAATCCACCACACTTAGAAGCCTGCAGTATTGTCACATTTTCATTGTCTTTTATTATGTATCTCTCTCTCTCTCAAACAACACTTTGTCCCCTTTTTCCACGACTTTTAATACAGACATAAAGTTTGTTTGCAATTCTCTAACGTACAAAACGTTTTTTAATTCAATGCAAAAATTTCCAGAATTTACACACACAGTGGAAATGCCGTCGGCTCTAATGAAATTATCTCCAGCTTGAAGAATTTTTTCCTTGTGCTCTTTAAAATCTGCAGACTACGATTTATCACAACACATGTGAGCGGTGGCGCCACTGTCCAGACACCACATCGATTTTGTCATTTTACTGTTACTCTGCACTTTTCTGAGTATAGCATACGATCGTCTTGCGTCGTTGCTTTTTTCTTGTCCTTTGTCATTTTTTCTTTCATTACACTGCGCAATAAAATGACCCTCACGTTTCCATCTATAACACTTTTTGTTATGCTTAGTGCCGTTATTCTCTTGCACATTTCTGCTTCCTCTGATATTCTCTTGGACGTTTCTGCTTCCTCTGATATTCTCTTGGACGTTTCTGCTTCCTCTGATATTCGCGCGCGAAACAAACGCTTGCTGTTCACTGTTGTCGTCTTCTCCGTTGCTTATTCTTTGTCTCTCGGTTTCTTCAATAATCTTGATTTAAGGTCCGACAATAATGGCAACTTCTGTCTCGTTTCGATCGCGAGGACAAAACTTTCAAAACTTTTTCCAAGTCCCGACAGCAACACTGACGGAGGCAGCAGCAGCCAACAACCAATTAATTGTAATATCGATTAGAAATGTAACGTAGTTTGTAACGTAATTGCGCGCCCATCCCTAATCCTTGTCTTTGCCTTCTTTTGTATTCGCCTTGCACATGCAAGTTTGTCTAACTCTCACTCTCGATTTAGCACTCGTCGGTTGTGCATGGGCAAACGAAACACGCGCATCATACGAAAAATCAAAATATGTTAAACAGTTAATTCGCTAAACTAAACACAACACAATCTAATGTAAGTCAAACTACATTATAATATACGCAAATAGAGTGAATATTGTATAAACAAGAAACTGAAATAAATCAAATCGCAAAAACAAAATAAACTCAATTCGAACATAGGTGAGCGTGAAAAAGGAGCACTCCTCTAAACATTTGGTGACCCCGACGTGATTTTTTTGTTTTAATTTCTTTCATGTGTTGTGTCATTTAAAGTCCTGTTGTCTGAAGAACTAGTGGGATGGTTCGGATGGGGCTGAGCTGAGGCCACCAGGCGGGTCGCAGGTTGCGGATAGCGAACGGCCTCCCTTTAGGGTGGTTAGCTGCGAATAGCGTGGCAAAAGTGCCCGTGAATAAGCAGCCCCGGACAAACAGCGGGTACGGTTATTACTAATCGTACCGACAGGGCGCTTGTGTTGCCGCTTCTTTAAACATAGCCTCACACAGCCCCCCACAATCCCACAATAATACTACCTACCCCCATCCTATCCCCACACATCTCACTCCGGGCCGGACTAAGGTGTTAATCGAACCGTGCCGAGAGTCAACTTGGCTGGGGGCCCGGATTATCAAATAGCCCAGTTCTTAACGGTGAGCTCAGGCAGATGGCGACCGCCTGTTCTAATTAGCCTTACCCGGGTATCGCAGATCTCTGCCCGGGCGGACAATACTTTCTCTGCAATTCGTGGGACCGTCATGAATAAGAATAATAATGTAACAAAAATTCCGCAGGATCTCCCTGCAACCGAAGTCGCGAGACTAATGGAGGACCGAACCCTGAACGGGGGGAGGTCCTCGTATGTGGCAGAATATCCTCCACAAAGACCTACTCCAACACCAAGGAGGCCCTTTGCACAAGAGGGGCAAGGCACATGCCTCAAGAGAAGAAGGTGTGGTCGGAGCATCTCGATCACCACACCCAGCAGCGAGAGCTGGTGGACAGGCGGCATATCGGCCAAAAAAGAAGGGAGATTTCCTCCCACCGAGGGGCCAACCCGGAGGGCTTGCTTGACCCGAACCGCAGAAATCTCTGCGGTTCACGGGTCAAATGGTACCTAAGGTACCTCCGGCAAGGGATGGCCCCAGATGACGCCCTCAAAAAGGCAAAAGATCCGAGGGACACATCGAGTGCGGCACCAGCCCCCAAAAGGACTAGCAGTGCTCTGACACCGCCGACGGCCACCCCTAAAAGGTGGTGTTCGACGGTCAAGAGCGCTACTCAAGGTCCACCGGGGGCACGAGCGCCGATTAGGAGCAGTCAGGAAGAACTGGACACGCGCCCGAGCACATCACGTGCAGCGGCTAACATGTCCAGTTCAGCCGGACCAGAAGGGCCCCGCATTTCATATGCGGCGGCAGCAAAGAAAGTCAAGGTGGCGGTATTGCCTGTGGACTACCCCCAGGTAATGCTCAACCACAAAAACTTATCTACACTGGAGGAGGTAATCATAGATAACCTCATTGCAGAATATGGAAAGGATCGGGACACCGTGATTTCATTCGCGGGCATTCATTTTAGAATCGGCTATCTGCTGATTGAATGCTCCAATGAACGCTTAGCCAAATGGCTAGGAGACACGGCACCACGGCTACGATCGTGGAAGGGAGTGCCCTAGAATGCAAGGTGGGAGACGACATACAGTCGCCCCACTGCATGACAATCTTCTTTCCAAGAAGTAAAGATAGGTCCACCGAGTCCCTGTTGCCCCTAATCGGGGTTCAAAACGGAATGGACATTTCCGCATGGAAAGTAATTACTATAAGGAACGAGGGGGAAGGAGCCCTTCTAGTAATTGGAATAGATGAATTGTCCAGGAGGACGATCGTCGAGAATGGTCACCAGATCAACTTTCGATGCGGGAATATCCCCGTAAGCGGTTTGAGGAAGATGGCTGGGGGGAATACGCAGCCCGCCCCAACAGAGAAGAAAGCCACGGAGGTGCAGCCAGACGGACCGGGCAATCATCCGGCAATCGTCATCGACCTGTCGGAAGACCTGGCAGAAGATGAAGACTTGGCGGATGTGACGCTCAGCCCAGAAGAACTGGGTGAAGTAGAAGACGGGGACGTAATAATGTCCTCGCAAGAATTAAAAGAAGAACTAAGAGAGGAGGAAGGAGCTGACGTCACACTGACGGGCAGCGTTGACGGGTGCAGCTCCGGGCCCCAACCACCATGCAAGCAGGAGCCCCTCCTCTAGTAGATGACGGGAGTCATCACAACGGGCCTGGCCCAGGTAAACATTCACCGTGCCAAGGCAGCCTCGGCTGTTCTAGCGAGGATGTTTACCAAACGGCATCTCGGGCTAGCCCTTGTACAGGAGCCATGGGTGAACAATGGCATTAAAGGTCTGTTCACGGCAAGCTCAAAGGTAATATGGGATCAATGACACCCAACGCCGAGGGCGTGCATTATGGTAAGGAAAGAAATTAACTTAACTATCCTTTCAGATTTTTTGACAAGGGACTGCGTTCCCATAGCAATAAAGGATAAGGGAAATGCCACCTCTCTGGTGATAGCATCGGCCTACCTCGCAGGAGATGAAGCCTGCCCACCAGCGGAAATAACGAAGCTGGTGGAATACTGCCGAAAGAAGAAAATGCCGATAATCATCGGATGCGATGCCAACGCGCACCACACCATATGGGGCAGCAGCGACGTCAACACGAGAGGTGAGTACCTCACAGATTTTATATGTAGATATAAACTAGAACTTGCCAATGTCGGATCTACACCGACATTTGTAACCAGAATTAGGGAGGAAGTGCTAGACATCACCCTCATCAGTAGGTCCCTTCAGCCACACTTTAGGGACTGGCATGTATCCCAGGAAGAATCTATGTCTGACCATAGAATCATTCTCTTTCGTATAGAATTGAATACGGGTAGCAGCGTACCCTGTCGTAACCCCAGGAAAACGAACTGGGAACGGTTTAGGTCAGCTCTAGAACTTAACCCCAGTAGTATATCAAACATACCCAGAAGTCCACCCGAACTAGAGTGGGCTGTAGAAAATCTCAACAAAAGCATAATTAGTGTATTTGAGGAGAATTGCCCGGTAGGGAAGAAATTCAAAGAAAAAGACGCCCCTTGGTGGAATGAAAGCCTGGAAAGGCTGCGCCTCACCACACGTCGCCTCTTCAACAAAGCGAAGAGAGACTGTACATGGGAAAGATATCGAGAGAGCCTGACCTCCTACAATAAAGAAATTAGAAAGGCTAAGCGAGCTAATTACAGGAACTTCTGCGAAAGCATAGGAAGTACCAGCGAATGTGCCAGGCTCCATAGAGTGTTATCTAAACGGACGCCTGACGCAAACGTAGCACTAATGCGTAGGGATAACTCCTACACAAGCAACAATGCACAAAGACTGAAACTGCTCTTCGAGACGCACTTTCCAGGCAGTATACCACTGCAGGAAAGTGCCATCGAAATGACAGGCAGCAGAGTTAGAACATCTGCTAACGAATAGGCATATGCCAAGTCAACGGTCACTCCGGAGAGACTAGAATGGGCAATTGTAACTTTCCAGCCCTTCAAATCTCCTGGACTGGACGGAATATCGCCAGCTTTCCTCCAGCAGGGACGAGAAATACTCCTCTCACCTGTCAGGAAAGTACTCATCAGTAGCCTAGCCCTCGGATATATACCGAGAGCACGGAGTAGAGCTAGGGTGGTCTTCATCCCCAAGGCAGGGAAGAAAGACATCACCAACCCAAAGTCCTTCAGACCCATCAGCTTGACAACGTTTTTACTGAAAACGTTGGAAAAGCTAGTGGACTATACAATTATAAGCACTCTGCTAAGGCAAAGCCCGCTGCATCCAAAGCAGCATGCATAAAGAGCAGGCAGGTCCACGGACACTTCTAGACATAGAAGGCGCCTTTGACAACACATCTCATGAGGCGATTGGGGCTGCCCTCTACAGGAGGGGTCTGGACTCCATCACCAGCAGGTGGATACTTGCTTTGCTGGAGTCCAGACAGGCCACGACATCAACGCATGACGTTACTGTAACAGTCTTAACGACTAAAGGCTCCCCCCAAGGGGGAGTACTGTCTCCGCTGCTCTGGAGTCTGTTACTGGATGAAGTACTTAACAGACTTACCACCAGAGGCAAGGTTATGCCGATGACATTGTCATCATGGCGCGAGGCAGATTTGAAGAAACACTCTGTGACATAGTCCAGTTAGGGTTACGAATAACGAGCGATTGGTGTGTGGAGGCTGGACTCAGCCTGAACCCCACAAAGACCATCATCGTCCCCTTCACTAGACGATATAAGCTGCAGAGGATGAGAGAAATAAGGCTATCAGGTAGACTAGGAGAAATGAGTAAAGAGGTGAAATACCTCGGAGTCACATTTGACAGTAAATTAAACTTTGGTACCCATGTTGAAAATGCGATATCAAAGTGCTCTAGGGCGCTTTATACATGTCGCAACATAGCCGGCAAATCATGGGGTACATCACCAAAGATAATAAGATGGCTATACCTAATGGTAGTAAGGCCCATGCTAACCTACGGAGTAGTGGCATGGGGGGATAGGGTGCGGCTAACGACCGTGCAAAGACAGTTGCTAAAACTGCAAAGAATGGCCTGCATATGTATGACAGGGGCAATGCGCACCTGCCCACAATGGCCTTGGAAGCCTTAATGGAGCTCACACCACTCCACCACACCATAGGGCTCCAACAGAAAGCAACGCTTCTAAGGATGTCAGTTGAGGGAGTTGGGGGCAATCACATCCTAAGCCACAATGATGCCCAACTCCTAGCAGATGAACTTCCCCTGATCATGCAACCCAGGGACGAAATGTCAGCCGAGTATTTATTCGAGCGAAAATTCAAGGTTCATAAGAGCAGCAAAAAGGAATGGACGACACTGAACGAAGTCCACCCTATGAAACCGCACACCATAAAATGGTATACCGATGGATCACTCACCACGCAGGGAACAGGCCTTGGAGAGGTGGGTCGTCGGGTATCATACCATGAGTCCCTTGGCAAGCACACTAGCATATTTCAAGCAGAAGTGTGTGCGATAGGGAGATGTGCGGAGTTTAACCTGAAACGACACTATCGGAATGCGGATATATCCAGCCTCTCCGATAGTCAAGCAGCAATAAATGCTCTAAATGGGACGAAAATAACATCTAAAGTAGTCCACGAAGTTCGATCCAAGCTTGGCCAACTCGGAAAACAAAATAGGCTCATCCTAAGATGGGTTCCGGGTCACAGGGATATAGCGGGGAACGAGGAGGCTGATAAGCAAGCAAGAATGAGGGCAGAGAGACCCATGATAGGCCCTGAACCGTATTGTGGCGTAGGAAAACACACAATACGGCTACAAATCAGGGATGAAGAAAGACAGATGCGGGAACAGAGCTGGGTAGACACACCAGGACTCCGACAAGCCAGAAATCTCCTAGGTGGCTATAATCAAAAGCGATTTAAGCAACTGATATCCATAGAAGAATAGACTCAGAATACTCACAGGTCTATTGACAGGACACTGTAGACTGAGAAGTCACCTAACCAAGTTAGGTATTTGCAGCAGCAATGTTTGCAGGTTTTGCGGATACGAGGAGGAATCCTCGACGCACATCCTAACAGAATGCGTCGCCTTAACCAGGAAAAGATGCAGCATCCTAGGGCAGCATATCATGCGGCCCAAGGACATAGAAACCCTCAACCCAACAAAGATCCTGGCATTCGTGCAGGAGTTGGGATTGATGGAAGAGCTGTAGGCTCAGTAGGGGGGCACAATAGACCTTTTAGGTCGCAGTGCAAACTTTCCCCAATTATAATAGTAATAAATTTAAAGTGCAAGTGAAAGATTATTAACTATTGTGTTAATAATCAATCTAAGCGTCTTCTGCATAATTCGATGCAAAGACCAACAAACACGCTCGCACACACACACACACAATCGCATATTTTCGCTGTCGTTGGTAAAGTGCAAGTGAAAGATTATTAACTATTGCGTTAATAATCAATCTAAGCGTCTTCTGCATAATTCGATGCAAAGACCAACAGACACGCTCGCACACATACACATTCGCACATTTTTGCTCTCGTTTTCATTACGCGCGTTTACTCTTTTTTTTGTATCCATTTGACCGCTCACATTCTTGCATTCGCATATGCTTGTAAATAGTACAGTTGACAACTTAACTGTAAATCGCCCAACAAGTTATTAGTCGCGCTGTGCAAAAACTTTCGTGAACGCAGCGGTCATTCAGCGGTCAACTTTTACTTGCCGTTAATCTCGCCTGCATTTCGTTCGTCCGTTATTTCGCGAACAACATAAATTCAAACCTTCAGTGGATCGCAGCTCAAGTCGACCAGTTTCAAGTGCTAATCGAGTGAGTCAGTCGTGACTAACAATTGAAATGGCTGAAAACGAATCAAATTCTAATGCGGCTCTTCCCTCTGACTTCGACTTCTACAAGGCAAAGGCAGAATCAGTAGCTCGGCAACTCAATGCATTTAATGAGATTTTAACCAGTGAGCAGCTGATGCGCTTCAATGAAGCTGAGTTGCAGGCTAGACTGGATTTAAGCAGCGAAATGCGCCTCAGCTTTGATGCTGCACAATCCAAACTTGAGAAGCTTAATCTTACGGAGCTGACCACGGACGCAAGATGGCAATTTGACCAAGTCAGCTGCGAGGTGACACCCAAGCTTACTGGTGAGCTCACCAGTATGCGCAAGGCTTCGATTCTCCATTCTACAGCAATCCGGAGTAATACGATCGAGCTAAATGGTAGCTCAAGAGATTTTGAGCTTCCACGTTTCGGCGGTGCGTACATCGACTGGCCCGATTTCTTCGTTATGTACAACACTGTCGTCGGCCAAAATGAGGAACTAACCAAAGTGGAGAAGTTTCAACATCTTCGATCGTGCCTAGCAGGACCTGCGTTGGAAGCGATTCGCGTTTTCGAACCAACGGAGGACAATTACGACAAAGCCATGGAATTGTTAATAAATCGTTTTGACAATAAATTGTTGCATTTTCAGGCACACATACGTTCCATATTCAGGCTCTCTGGTGTGGACAAGGGGTCGGCGAGCAGTCTGCGTCAACTGAGTGACAGTATCAATTCACATCTGCGCGCGTTGCACGCAGTGGCATCTGCTGACGACGTTGCAGATGGCTTGCTGATTCACCTGATCTCATCCAATCACATCCAAAGTGGGAGGAAACATTGCCTCTGAAAGGGTTGCCAAAATGGACCGACATGTCTGCATTCTTGGAAAGGAGATGCCGCATGATGGAAAACTTAGAATTTGCCATGGTAACGCGCACACCTGGCAAGCATGTGGGAAAATCGTATGTACAAAACCGCAATACACTAATTGTTATCACCGATCAATTTTGTGCCTTTTGCGAATCTGCTGATCATCATCTGTTCAAATGTACACGATTTACAAATTTAACTCCCACCATTCGCTATAGAGAAGCTAAAAGGCTGCACCTCTGTCTTAACTACCTTCGCAAAGGGCATAGTATACAGCAATGCAAATCTGGTCACTGCAAACATTGCCAACAGAAGCACCACTCATTGTTGCATATGGACACAAGTTCTTCTGCATATCAGCTGTCCGACACAACGTGTGCTCAAGGAGCATCACTTGTCTCCTTATCCACATCGCCACCTAGAGCCCTGAAACAAAATGAGAACCACTACGTGCTGCTCGCAACTGCCATCATACTTGTCAGAAATCAATCTGGCACCTTCGTACCTTGTAGAGCTCTGCTTGATTCAGCATCGCAGCTCAACTTTGTCACCACTCGTCTCGTCAACCAGCTTCAGTTGGAACCACGCCGCTCGAATATGTTGGTATCAGGCATAGGCGAATCCTATCTCTCGCTCAACAAAGCAGCTGACGTTGTTGCACAATCAGCTACTGGATCATATAAAGGATCATTTTCTGCAGTCGTAACGCAAAAGATAACTGATTATCAGCCTCACTTCGACATAAATACCACCGGATGGAAAATACCTAACAACTGCCACCTCGCTGACCCGCTCTTCTACAAAGGTCAAAGGATCGATATGCTGATTGGCATTCGATCGAGCATTCGGAAGCGGACTGCGAAAAATTGGTGAAGTTCGACGATGGAACCGATGTCAAGAAGGCCCTGGGTTTGGCTTGGGATACCAACTCCGATTATCTTCTATTCAGCCCGTCGTCTACTCTCTCCGGCAGCATTGTAACCAAGCGTACAATACTGGCCACAATCGCCAAATTCTACGACCCCTCAATATCTCCTATAATCACCAAGCTAAAGATATTCTTACAGACGCTGTAGAAGGACAAACTCAATTGGGACGAAGCCCTTCCTCAGTCTCTACATTCTGCCTGGATTGAGCACATCTCCGAAATAGCCGTAGCTGGTACGCTCAAATTCCCTCGCTTGGTTCTGCAGCCAAAACTCATCATGGGAAATACATGCTGTTCGAGTACGAACATGTGAAGCAGTGAGATGATGATAGCTGGCCCATGCAAGCCAGCCCTGTTCATCGTTGTGCCTGCTTATGATGATTCACAACTACCGTTATTTGCTGGCGACGGGTTGCCGGCAGCTGCCTTCATCGACGGTCGCGGCGATCCAGCTGCCTTCATCGACGGGCCAGCCTTGTTCATCGCGGTACCTGCCGCTGAAGTCAAATTCGCAGCTACCGTTATTTGCTGGCGACGGGTTGCCGGCAGCTGCCTTCATCGACGGTCGCAGCGATCCAGCTGCCTTCATCGACAGGCCAGCGTTGTTCATCGCGGTACCTGCCGCTGAAGTCAAATTCGCAGCTACCGTTATTTGCTGGCGACGGGTTGCCGGCAGCTAGCATCACGACTGTTGCCGCAACGGTCGCCGATGCGGATCCCTTCGCGACAATCACCGTTACCCAGCCGCTGTTAGAAGCAAGCAGTCGCCACACACACAGCTGCATATTAAATGTATTTAGGTTTAAGCATTTCATATAAATAAAGAGGCAGTTCGATTCTAAACGTCGTCTCAGCACGTTTGATTTCATATTATACGTGATTCAGACATTTTGGTCCTTCGAGCCGAATACAGTTTTACACTATACGTAATCTGTATAAGTTGAATTTCGCGCCGCATTTAGATTTCAAATTTGTTCGTCGAATCAAAAAATATATTTAAAAAAAAAAACAATTGAAAAAATAATAGTGAAAATGATGTCGGACAAGCAAATCGAGCTTCTGAAGGCTCAAACCAAAGTCAGAGAGCAAGTGCAAAAGCTGGTCAGCCAAAGTGCAAGCGCGACCTCGTTCGATAAGATTTTAGCTGAGTTTCGGGTAAATAACTCGAAGCTAGTGAAGATCGGATTGATCGACCACGAATATTTCAATAAATAAATATTCGAGTCGACTTTAGCTGAAGTGACATTATACAAAAGTAAGGAGAAGGAAGTGAAACCTAAGGAGAAGGTGGTTTTAACTACAGAAGAACCCTCAACATCGCAGAATGCTATGGAGGAGGAAATGTTGACGGCATCCAACAAGGAGGCTCTTCAAACGGATCGTTCGGCGAGGTCAAAAAACCCCAATTTTGAAAAATTAGAGATGCGCCTAGCCGGTCTACCGGAAGAAATGGAAATCGCCCGAAAATGGTTGGCTAATCCAGCAAAGAAGGAGCTGCAAAAAATTAAGAATATGCTGGACGTCCGTATGAGGACGATTGAGAAAATTATAAAGACGTTGGAAAATGAAGTCAAATCATGGACATGTTCAGATGACGTTGAGGAGCTAATGTTCGAGGCGGAATGCTTGAAATGCGAAATCGATATAGAATTGTCGAATCTACCATCTACATCGACACAAGAGTATCCCAGGCAAGAAGCTCCAAAGGTTAACATACCTCATTTTAATGGTAATGCCAAGGAATGGCCAAATTTTGTTGGCCTATTCACCGAAATAATACATGATCGAGAAGACATCAGCGACACAATAAAGCTGAATCACTTGAGATCATGCCTGAAAGGAGAAGCATCCACAATGGTAAGCCATTTACTGATTGGCTCAGCAGCCAACTACCAAAAGGCATGGGATCTGATGTGTAAGCGGTACGAAAATAATAGAAAGATTTTCGCTGACCGGCTGAACACGCTGTTGGAATTGGAACCATTAAGATGCGATTCAGAGGAAAGGATCCGCAAATTCCTAGATGTAGCAACGGACAGTATTTATATAATAAAAGAGAAATCGAAAATTGGCAATTCCGCAGATGTTATCTTCGCCCAAATACTTCTTCGACGATTTTCGACAGAGGCTCTGCAGCAGTACGAGCAACATGTTAAAAAAAAAACGAAAAACAGAGAGATCCAATCTCTGGAAGACGTACAGGAGTTCATCAATCAGCTATACAATGCGGTGGATTCAGTACAGAAAATCGTCGTTAAAGAGACAACACACCGTCTACAGAGAACTTGCCGATTTTGTGCGATTAGCGGGCACGTCATAAACAGATATCAAAAATTTAAAGCAGCAAATGTAAACAAACGAAAGGAGTTTGTAAATATGCAACACTTATGCTTTCGTTGCTTGGGGACTCATGCTATGGAGGAATGCAGAAAGGACTGGAGATGCCAGCAATGTAACAAGCATCACAATACCTTGCTACATGAAGACACAAGAAAAGAGAGTGTCAACTGTCTTAAGCAAAATAAAGGACAGGAAACACTGTTGGCCACTGCTGTTGTCAACATTAGAAGTGCCAATGGAACCTACGAGCAACTTCGAGCATTGATGGATGGAGGATCGCAGCGCACCCTCATATCAGAAGAAGCAGCGCAGCTTCTAAGGCTGAAGAAAAACAAGGAGAAAGTGGAAATACAAGGAATAGTTTCAAACGGCGTGGGACTGGCAAAACACAGTGTGACACTTGAGATCAAACCTCGTTTTTCAAGTAAATTTAATATGAAAACAACGGCGCTGGTACCTCCCAAGTTACAAAGAGCACTTCCCAGCAAGAGGATTGATATGGATATCGAAACAGACTGGAAGAATTGCACTTTAGCTGATCCAAGCTTTAACATGCCTAGTAGAGTAGACATGGTCATTGGTGTGGACTTATTTCCCTTAATAATGATGGGTCAAGTCAGAACTAGTAATGGAGCACTTGGACAAAAAACACGACTCGGATGGATAGTTTCCGGAAATATTGCCCGAGCACCGCCAAAGAAAATCATGACAGCGACCACAACTGTAAACATTGATGATCTGGAGCGCTTCTGGGAACTAGAAAAGGAAGACACCGATGTAACTGAAGAAAATATGCATTGTGAAAATTATTACCAACAAACCACATCGGTAAATAAAGATGGACGACTGATAGTCTCAATTCCATTTCATAGCACCATTGAATTGGGAGACTCTCGTAAGCAAGCAGTAGCAAGACTACTGCAGATGGAGAACAAATTTAAAAAGAACCAAATACTCTACCAGGAATACAAGAACTTCATGAAAGAGTACCAACAGCTCGGGCATATGGTGCCAGTAAACACAGCAGGCAAAGGCAAATACTATCTGCCGCACCAGGCGGTAATTAGGCAAGACAGCCTAACGACCAAACTAAGAATTGTCTTTGATGCATCAGCAAAAACCACAAGTGGACGCAGCTTGAACGAGGTAATGTTAATCGGTCCCAAGATTCAAAGGGACATTTTTCACATTCTATGCAGCTGGCGAGTGTGGCGATATGTGATGACAGCAGATGTAGAAAAAACGTATCGTCAAATCAAAATAACGCCAACTGATCAGGAGTACCGATGTATTGGTATACATCGTTTGGAGAGAAAATCCAAGAGAGCCAATGCAAGAATTTAAATTGACGACCGTAACACATGGAACATCAGCCGCACCATATCTAGCAGTGCGTTCATTGCATCAACTGGCGGACCTTTATTGCAAAGATGATGAAAAGTTAACGCACATTATAAAAAATGATTTCTACATGGATGATTTAATGACTGGAGCCAACACGATAGAAGACTGCACTGCGATCGAACAGAAGATAAGAGCTGTTTTGGACAAAGGAGGAATGCATCTACGCAAATGGGTCTCCAACGATAAGAAGATAATTGCATCCATAACAAACACAAATAAATCGGAAAAAATCGCAATAACAAAGGACGAGTCAATAAAAACATTGGGATTGCTGTGGGACCCAACCAGAGACGATTTTACATTCAGCGTAAAAGTGCCGCACTTGTGTCATGTTTCAAAACGTTCGGTGCTTTCTCAAATGGCAAGGATATTTGACCCATTAGGATGGCTAACTCCCGTAACATTACAAGGAAAATGTTTCATGCAAGAGCTATGGAAAATGTCCCGCAGAACTGGAAAAGGGATTGGCAGACATTTGGCGCAACTTTGCAAATGAACTACCAGCCTTAACAAGTGTACGGATTCCGCGGTGGATTGGAAGCAAGGGTCTCACAGCCATTGAGCTTCAGGGATTTTGTGACGCCTCAGAGAAAGCATATGCTGCCGTAGTATACGCAAAAATAGGTAGCCAAGTCACCTTGCTTGCATCAAGAAGCAAGGTAAATCCATTAAAAAACAAGAAAACCATCCCCAAGTTGGAGCTATGTGCAGCTCAGCTTCTGGCAAAACTATTGTTTCGAATCTCAACCACCATAAACTGCCGAGGTCGAATCAACGCATGAAGCGACTCGCAAATTACTATTGCATGGATCACAAACAAGCGCAGTAAGGACAAGTTTGTGAAAACCAGGGTGGGTGACATTACGAGCCATCTACCATCAGTAAAATGGAACTACGTGTAGTCAGAAGAGAATCCAGCAGACGTCGCTTCAAGAGGAATCACACCAAAAAAGCTGGAACATTATTCAACATGGTGGCATGGGCCACAGTGGCTAACTCAGCCAGCCAGTGAGTGGCCAGTACAAAAAGAAGAGGAGATCCTGATAGTAGCAGCAACATTGAATGAAGACAATCCACTTACAAAATTGCTGTTTAAATGTTCGAGTTTGTCGAAATTGGAAGGCGTATTCGTTAATACTTTGCGATTTATAGCAAAGCTTCGGGCAAAAACCACGCAAACATCATCCACAGACATCAACCTTTGGAGTAAAGCAAAATCAACAATTATAAAGCTTCAGCAGCAACTAGACTTCGGGAAACAGATTTATCAACTGCAGAACAAAAAACGATTGGAGGCTAAGAACAAACTACTACCACTCTACCCGTTTCTGGACGATGAAGGAATTCTGAGAGTTGGAGGCCGACTACAAAACTCCGCCTTACCATTCGGAATAAAACTTCCCATCATCAAAGGGAAATCCCATTTGGCTTGGCTACTGATCGATAAGGCCCACAAAATGACCCTACACGGAGGAATCAAGTTAATGAAAAACTTCATACAACGGGAATACTGGATATTTGGTTGTCGCAACCTGATAAGAAAACATTTCCGAGCATGTGTCACATGCATTAGATACAGACAGGAGTCAATCAACCAAATCATGGGAAACCTCCCCAATTATAGAGTGATCGGAGAGTTTCCATTTTATGCAACGGGCATAGACTACGCTGGACCATTTAAAGTCAGATACTCAAAAGGACGAGGACAGAGGGATTACAAAGGATACATCTGCGTCTTCATTTGTATGGCCACAAAAGCAATCCATTTGGAGCTAGTCAGCGACATGACCACGGACAAATGCTTAGAAGCCTTGCACAGATTCTTTGCAAGGCGAGGCAAAAGCAAGCACCTATACTCCGATAATGGAACAAATTTCGTTGGAGCAGCAAGGAAGTTAGATGTCGACCTAGAAGCTTCTATTTTAAACAACACCAAGTTGGCGCCGATTTTGCAGAAAGATGGCATAACCTGGCACTTTATTCCCCCACATGGGTGGATTATGGGAAGCTGGCGTAAAATCAATGAAATACCATCTAAAACGGATCCTTGGAAAAAACAGCAGCACCTATGAGGAGTTTTCCACTCCACTATGTCGCATAGAGGCGGGGTTAAACTCTCGGCCGTTAATCCCAATGGAAGATGAGAACGAGACGGACGGCGCACCGGAAAATATAGATATGCATGGGCAGATAGGATCGCTCGACAGAAGGAGATACATACAGCGAATGACTTCAAAATTTTGGAAAAAATGGAAAGAAGACTACTTGGTGTCATTGCAGAAAAGAACGAAATGGCGAAGCGAGAAAGAAAACCTTAAGGAAGGTCAAGTGGTATTGATCAAACAGGAAAATACGCAACCAGGAAAATGGCCCATGGGCAAAATAATAAAAGCGGCAAAAGGAAAAGACAACAATGTTGGAGTTGTCATAATAAAAGCAAGTAACGGCGAGATAAAACGGTCAATTAATAAAATTTGTCAGTTGCCAACAGAAGAGGAAACAAGCAAAGTACAGGACTTCATGCCACGCATCCTGGGATAACAGCTGGGCACAAACTACAAACTAAAAACTTAATTTAAAAAAAAAAAACGTAATATAAGAATATTAAGTTTACATTACAGAGATTAGATTTAATGCCCCCCCGGAGAATGTTCGAGTACGAACATGTGAAGCAGTGAGATGATGATAGCTGGCCCATGCAAGCCAGCCCCGTTCATCGTTGTGCCTGCCTATGATGATTCACGACTACCTTCATCGACGGTCGCGGCGATCCAGCTGCCTTCATCGACAGCCCAGCCTTGTTCATCGCGGTACCTGCCGCTGAAGCCAAATTCGCAGCTACTGTTATTTGCTGGCGACGGGTTGCCGGCAGCTGCCTTCATCGACGGTCGCGGCGATCCAGCTGCCTTCATCGACAGGCCAGCCTTGTTCATCGCGGTACCTGCTGCTAAAGTCAAATTCGCAGCTACCGTTATTTGCTGGCGACGGGTTGCCGGCAGCTAGCATCACGACGGTCGCCGCAACGGTCGCCGATGCGGATCCCTTCGCGACAATCACCGTTACCCAGCCGCTGTTAGAAGCAAGCAGTCGCCACACACACTGCTGCATATTAAATGTATTTAGGTTTAAGCATTTCATATAAATAAAGAGGCAGTTGGATTCTAAACGTCATCTCAGCACGTTTGATTTCATATTATACGTGATTCCGACACATGCCTTCTGTGATGCAAGCCTAGCCGCATACGGCACCTGTGTTTACGTGCGATCAGAAGCGCAGGGTGCCTACTCATCTCATCTTCTATGCTCCAAGTCAAGAGTTACACCATTAAAAACGCTTACAATTCCTAAGCTGGAACTAGCCGCTGCGCATCTACTATCAGAGCTCGTCTCTAACATCGCTCAATGCGCACCGCACCCTTGTCGGTTCTATTGTTGGTCTGACTCGACTATTGCACTCTCTTGGATTCGACAAGCTCCATCTGAATTTTATATTTTTGTATCCAACAGAATATCTCAAATTCAGGAGCGCACCAAAGGGACGATTTGGAACCACGTTCCTACCCATTTTAACCCAGCTGACATATTCTCACGTTACTGTTCGAGGAATCCAAATGATTCACTTCGCCGAAGAACACAAGGATTTGCGCACAAAGAAGGTCGCATCATCGAAATCAAGGCTCATATCGTTAAATCCGATTATGGACAGCTTCGGATTAATTCGCGTTGGCGGACGTCTTCAGAATTCGTTTTTGGATTACGAGGCAAAGCACCCAATAATTCTGCCAGCTCAGCACCCCGTCACCATCGCCATCATCGATCATTTTCACCGCCAATTCCTACACAGTGGACCACAAAGTTTGCTGGCCGCACTTCGACAGCGATTTTGGCCCATTGGTGGGCGAAAAACCGTGTCAGCAGTCAGCAGTCATCGACAAACGCATTCGTTGTTTTCGAATAAAGCCCAAGCTTCTCGAGCACATCATGGCACCGTTACCAGCAGATCGAGTGCAACCAGGGCGCCTATTCTGCACAACTAGAATTGATTTTTGGTGAAGACCAAGTCAGAAGTCAGGAAAAGGCCGCCCGCAAAGTGCTACATAGCAATATTCGTTCGTTTTGCCACCAAGGCAGTACATTTGGAATTGGTTGAGGGCTTATCAACCGCATCGTTCATCGCTTCATTAAAGCGATTCATCAGCATCAGAGGCAAACCCAATTCAATCTGGTCTGACAATGCAACAAATTTTGTTGGAGCACGGAATGAGCTGAACGAGTTGAGGCTACTCTTTTTGAGCGACACTCATATTAAGGAGCTATCGAACTCCTGCCTTTCGATCGGAATCAAATGGAATTTCATTCCGCCTCGGTCTCCCCATTTTGGTGGTTTGTGGGAGGCTGCGGTAAAATCTGCCAAGCACCACTTCTATCGCGTCGTTGGAAATTCTGTTCTCACATTTCACGAGCTTCGTACTCTTGTTTGCGAGATTTCTGCAATGTTGAATTCACGACCTCTTTGTCCCATTTCAGAAAATCAAAGCGATCTAGAAGTTCTCACTCCTGGTCATTTTCTGATTGGCACTCCATACGCCACAATCGAAGAACCCGACATAACGCATATCGACATCAATCTCCTAAGTCGCTGGCAGCGCGTATGTCAAATACAGCAGGCATTCTGGCGCAAATGGAGTAGTATGGGCGCCCATCCCTAATCTTTGACTTCTTCTTTTGTCTTCGCTTTGCACATGCAAGTTTATCTAACTCTCACTCTCGATTTAGCACTCGTCGGTTGTGCATGGGCAAACGAAACACGCGCATCATACAAAAAATCAAAATATGTTAAACAGTTAATTCGCTAAACTAAACACAACACAATCTTATGTAAATCAAAGTACATTATAATATTCGCAAATAGAGTGAATATTGTATAAACGAGAAATTGAAATAAATCAAATCACTAAAACAAAATAAACTCAATTCGAATCGACTTCCTTTATCTTTTCCACTATATTGGAAAACTCATGTAAGAAGTTTTCCACCGTCGAAAACTCTGTCGACCTTAACCGAAGGAATTTTCGAAATAACGTCATTTTCGTGGCAGGTCCATGTGGCTGATACACACCGGAGAGCGTATCCCAGGCTTCTTTTGCCGAAACGCAATCCTTTATAAAAATAAGCTGAGACGGTTCTATACCCTATATGCCATAATGCCTTTTCGTCACATTTATCAAACTCAGCTTTTTCAGACCGAGTTGCATTTTCCGATTTCACAATTCTTCCATAAACAATTGGCCATTGGTCAAGTTGCACCAGCATACTTTTCATTTGCAATGACCACGCCGCATAGTTTTCGCCATCCAACTTATTAATGGCATATAATCCTGATCCATTCATGTTTATTATAGCACTAAGCAATTAATTATCGCACAAAGCAAATAAAAATAATAAACACTACTCTTCTTGGCCCTGGGCCCATAACCTGTTGATTTTTGTCTTACTGTTGGTCCACACTTACTGCATGCATAAATTTTTTCTTTTTCTCACATGGTTTTTTATTTTCTTTTTTTACACGCTCCCACTCTCTCTCAGCCAAAATTGAATCAGCTATATGGCGATTTCCAAAATCTTTATTATTAGAATATGCTATATCGCTATATCCCCATCATCATTGGGAATTCTCATTTAGCCTGGCTGCTGGTCGACAAGGCACATAAAATTACCATCCATGGAGGGATCAAATTAATGAGAAACTATATTCAGCGAGAATACTGGATACTTGGCTGTCGCAACATGTTAAGAAAACATTTCCGAGCATGTCAATATGTCAACTCATGGGAAATTTGCCGGAATATAGAGTGATCGGACTACGCTGGACCAATTAAAATCAGATGCTCAAAAGGACGAGGACAGAGGGCTTACAAAGGATACATCTGCGTTTTCATTTGTGTTGCCAAAACAAAAGCAATCCATTTGGAGCTAGTCAGCGACATGACCACGGACAAATTCCTGGAAGCCTTGCACCGATTCTTTTCGAGGCGGGGCAAAAGCAAGCACCAGTACTCCGATAGTGAAACGAATTTCGTTGGAGCAGCAAGGAAATTAGATGTCGACCTAGAAGCTTCTATTTTAAACAACACCAAGTTGGCACCGATTTTGCAGAAAGATGGCATAACATTCCCCTTGGGAGCACATTTCTGGATTGTGGGAAGCTGGCGTCAAATCAATGAAATTCCATCTAAAACGGATCCTTGGAAACAACAGCTGCACCTATGAGGAGTTTTCCACTCTACTATGTCGCACGGCGACATACCCGTACCGTACCCGGAATCGAAAAATTTCATATATTCCAAAATTGGAAAAAATGGTCACCCTGGCATCATGAGAATTCCAAATGACGTCATACATGCAGAAATCAAAGAGTACGGCAACATAAAGAAAAACCAACGGTATAGGGATGATGACGTCCAAAAGCATATGTATGGTGTCAGGACCGCCAACTAAACCG
This sequence comes from Drosophila nr. medialis 2 BK-2023a, assembly GCA_035044325.1. Taxonomy (NCBI): domain Eukaryota; kingdom Metazoa; phylum Arthropoda; class Insecta; order Diptera; family Drosophilidae; genus Drosophila; species Drosophila nr. medialis 2 BK-2023a. The sequence goes on from JAWNMH010000343.1 coordinate 60,522, forward strand.
TTCCCGGAATCGAAAAATTTCATATATTCAAAAATTGGAAAAAATGGTCACCCTGGCATCATGAGAATTCCAAATGACGTCATACATGCAGAAATCAAAAAGTACGGCAACATAAAGAAAAAACCAACGGTATAAGGATGATGACGTCCAAAAGCATATGTATGGGGTCAGGACCGCCAACTAAACCGTACCCGGAATCGAAAAACTTCATATATTCCAAAATTGGAAAAAATTATCACCCTGGCATTATTAGAATTCCAAATGACGTCATACATGCAGAAATCAAAGAGTACGGCAACATAAAGAAAAACCAACGGTATAAGGATGATGACGTCCAAAAGCATATGTATGGGGTCAGGACCGCCAACTTAACCGTACCCGGAATCGAAAAATTTCATATATTCCAAAATTGGAAAAAATGGTCACCCTGGCATCATGAGAATTCCAAATGACGTCATACATGCAGAAATCAAAGAGTACGGCAACATAAAGCAAAACCAACGGTATAAGGATGATGACGTCCAAAAGCATATGTATGGGGTCAGGACCGCCAACTTAACCGTACCCGGAATCGAAAAATTTCATATATTCCAAAATTGGAAAAAATGGTCACCCTGGCATCATGAGAATTCCAAATGACGTCATACATGCAGAAATCAAAGAGTACGGCAACATAAAGAAAAACCAACGGTATAAGGATGATGACGTCCAAAAGCATATGTATGGGGTCAGGACCGCCAACTAAACCGTACCCAGAATCGAAAAATTTCATATATTCAAAAATTGGAAAAAATGGTCACCTGGCATCATGAGAATTCCAAATGACTTCATACATGCAGAAATCAAAGAGTACGGCAACATAAAGAAAAACCAACGGTATAAGGATGATGACGTCCAAAAGCATATGTATGGGGTCAGGACCGCCAACTAAACCGTACCCAGAATCGAAAAATTTCATATATTCAAATATTGGAAAAAATGGTCACCTGGCATCATGAGAATTCCAAATGACGTCATACATGCAGAAATCCAAGAGTACGGCAACATAAAGAAAAACCAACGGTATAAGGATGATGACGTCCAAAAGCATATGTATGTGGTCAGGACCGCCAACTTAACCGTACCCGGAATCGAAAAATTTCATATATTCCAAAATTGGAAAAAATGGTCACCCTGGCATTATGAGAATTCCAAATGAAGTCATACATGCAGAAATCAAAGAGTACGGCAACATAAAGAAAAACCAACGGTATAAGGATGATGACGTCCAAAAGCATATGTATGGGGTCAGGACCGCCAACTAAACCGTACCCGGAATCGAAAAATTTCATATATTCCAAAATTGGAAAAATGGTCACCCTGGCATCATGAGAATTCCAAATGACGTCATACATGCAGAAATCAAAGAGTACGGCAACATAAAGAAAAACCAACGGTATAAGGATGATGACGTCCACAAGCATATGTATGGGGTCAGGACCGCCAACTAAACCATACCCAGAATCGAAAAATTTCATATATTCAAAAAATGGAAAAAATGGTTTTCCTGGCATCATGAGAATTCCAAATGACGTCATACATGCAGAAATCAAAGAGTACGGCAACATAAAGAAAAACCAACGGTATAAGGATGATGACGTCCACAAGCATATGTATGGGGTCAGGACCGCCAACTAAACCATACCCAGAATCGAAAAATTTCATATATTCAAAAAATGGAAAAAATGGTTTTCCTGGCATCATGAGAATTCCAAATGACGTCATACATGCAGAAATCAAAGAGTACGGCAACATAAAGAAAAACCAACGGTATAAGGATGATGACGTCCAAAAGCATATGTATGGGGTCAGGACCGCCAACTTAACCGTACCCGGAATCGAAAAATTTCATATATTCCAAAATTGGAAAAAATGGTCACCCTGGCATCATGAGAATTCCAAATGACGTCATACATGCAGAAATCAAAGAGTACGGCAACATAAAGAAAAACCAACGGTATAAGGATGATGACGTCCAAAAGCATATGTATGTATTTCATATATTCAAATATTGGAAAAAATGGTCACCTGGCATCATGAGAATTCCAAATGACGTCATACATGCAGAAATCCAAGAGTACGGCAACATAAAGAAAAACCAACGGTATAAGGATGATGACGTCCAAAAGCATATGTATGGGGTCAGGACCGCCAACTTAACCGTACCCGGAATCGAAAAATTTCATAAATTCCAAAATTGGAAAAAATGGTCACCCTGGCATCATGAGAATTCCAAATGACGTCATACATGCAGAAATCAAAGAGTACGGCAACATAAAGAAAAACCAACGGTATAAGGATGATGACGTCCAAAAGCATATGTATGTGGTCAGGACCGCCAACTTAACCGTACCCGGAATCGAAAAATTTCATATATTCCAAAATTGGAAAAAATGGTCACCCTGGCATTATGAGAATTCCAAATGAAGTCATACATGCAGAAATCAAAGAGTACGGCAACATAAAGAAAAACCAACGGTATAAGGATGATGACGTCCAAAAGCATATGTATGGGGTCAGGACCGCCAACTAAACCGTACCCGGAATCGAAAAATTTCATATATTCCAAAATTGGAAAAATGGTCACCCTGGCATCATGAGAATTCCAAATGACGTCATACATGCAGAAATCAAAGAGTACGGCAACATAAAGAAAAACCAACGGTATAAGGATGATGACGTCCAAAATCATATGTATAAGGTCAGGACCGCCAACTTAACCGTACCCGGAATCGAAAAATTTCATATATTCCAAAATTGGAAAAAATGGTCACCCTGGCATCATGAGAATTCCAAATGACGTCATACATGCAGAAATCAAAGAGTACGGCAACATAAAGAAAAACCAACGGTATAAGGATGATGACGTCCAAAAGCATATGTATGGGGTCAGGACCGCCAACTAAACCGTACCCGGAATCGAAAAATTTCATATATTCCAAAATTGGAAAAAATGGTCTCCCCGGCATCATGAGAATTCCAAATGACGTCATACATGCAGAAGTCAAAGAGTACGGCAACATAAAGAAAAACCAACGGTAAAAGGATGATGACGTCCAAAAGCATATGTATGGGGTCAGGACCGCCAACTAAACCGTACCCGGAATCGAAAAATTTCATATATTCCAAAATTGGAAAAAATGGTCACCCTGGCATCATGAGAATTCCAAATGACGTCATACATGCAGAAATCAAAGAGTACGGCAACATAAAGAAAAACCAACGGTATAAGGATGATGACGTCCAAAAGCATATGTATGGGGTCAGGACCGCCAACTAAACCGTACCCGGAATCGAAAAATTTCATATATTCCAAAATTGGAAAAAATGGTCTCCCTGGCATCATGAGAATTCCAAATGACGTCATACATGCAGAAGTCAAAGAGTACGGCAACATAAAGAAAAACCAACGGTATAAGGATGATGACGTCCAAAAACATATGTATGTATTTCATATATTCAAATATTGGAAAAAATGGTCACCTGGCATCATGAGAATTCCAAATGACGTCATACATGCAGAAATCCAAGAGTACGGCAACATAAAGAAAAACCAATGGTATAAGGATGATGACGTCCAAAAGCATATGTATGGGGTCAGGACCGCCAACTAAACCGTACCCGGAATCGAAAAATTTCATATATTCCAAAATTTGAAAAAATGGTCACCCTGACATCATGAGAATTCCAAAATGACGTCATACATGCATAAATCAAGGAGTACGGCAACATAAAGAAAAACCAACGGTATAAGGATGATGACGTCCAAAAGCATATGTATGGGGTCAGGACCGCCAACTAAACCATACCTGGAATCGAAAAATTTCATGTATTCCAAAATTGGAAAAAAATTGTCACCCTGGCATCATGAGAATTCCAAATGACGTCATACATGCAGAAATCAAAGAGTACGGCAACATAAAGAAAAACCAACGGTATAAGGATGATGACCTCCAAAAGCATATGTATGGGGTCAGGACCGCCAACTTAACCGTACCCGGAATCGAAAAATTTCATAAATTCCAAAATTGGAAAAAATGGTCACCCTGGCATCATGAGAATTCCAAATGACGTCATACATGCAGAAATCAAAGAGTACGGCAACATAAAGAAAAACCAACGGTATAAGGATGATGACGTCCAAAAGCATATGTATGTGGTCAGGACCGCCAACTTAACCGTACCCGGAATCGAAAAATTTCATATATTCCAAAATTGGAAAAAATGGTCACCCTGGCATTATGAGAATTCCAAATGAAGTCACACATGCAGAAATCAAAGAGTACGGCAACATAAAGAAAAACCAACGGTATAAGGATGATGACGTCCAAAAGCATATGTATGGGGTCAGGACCGCCAACTAAACCGTACCCGGAATCGAAAAATTTCATATATTCCAAAATTGGAAAAATGGTCACCCTGGCATCATGAGAATTCCAAATGACGTCATACATGCAGAAATCAAAGAGTACGGCAACATAAAGAAAAACCAACGGTATAAGGATGATGACGTCCAAAATCATATGTATAAGGTCAGGACCGCCAACTAAACCGTACCCGGAATCGAAAAATTTCATATTTTCCAAAATTGGAAAAAGTGGTCACCCTGGCATCATGAGAATTCCAAATGACGTCATACATGCAGAAATCAAAGAGTACGGCAACATAAAGAAAAACCAACGGTATAAGGATGATGACGTCCAAAATCATATGTATAAGGTCAGGACCGCCAACTTAACCGTACCCGGAATCGAAAAATTTCATATATTCCAAAATTGGAAAAAATGGTCACCCTGGCATTATGAGAATTCCAAATGAAGTCATACATGCAGAAATCAAAGAGTACGGCAACATAAAGAAAAACCAACGGTATAAGGATGATGACGTCCAAAAGCATATGTATGGGGTCAGGACCGCCAACTAAACCGTACCCGGAATCGAAAAATTTCATATATTCCAAAATTTGAAAAAATGGTCACCCTGGCATCATGAGAATTCCAAATGACGTCATACATGCAGAAATCAAAGAGTACGGCAACATAAAGAAAAACCAACGGTATAAGGATGATGACGTCTAAAAGCATATGTATGGGGTCAGGACCGCCAACTAAACCGTACCCGGAATCGAAAAATTTCATATATTCCAAAATTTGAAAAAATGGTCACCCTGGCATCATGAGAATTCCAAATGACGTCATACATGCAGAAATCAAAGAGTAGGGCAACATAAAGAAAAACCAACGGTATAGGGATGATGACGTCCAAAAGCATATGTATGGTGTCAGGACCGCCAACTAAACCGTACCCGGAATCGAAAAATTTCATATATTCCAAAATTTGAAAAAATGGTCACCCTGGCATCATGAGAATTCCAAATGTCGTCATACATGCAGAAATCAAAGAGTAGGGCAACATAAAGAAAAACCAACGGTATAGGGATGATGACGTCCAAAAGCATATGTATGGTGTCAGGACCGCCAACTAAACCGTACCCGGAATCGAAAAATTTCATATATTCCAAAATTGGAAAAAATGGTCACCCTGGCATCATGAGAATTCCAAATGACGTCATACATGCAGAAATCAAAGAGTACGGCAACATAAAGAAAAACCAACGGTATAAGGATGATGACGTCCAAAAGCATATGTATGGGGTCAGGACCGCCAACTAAACCGTACCCGGAATCGAAAAATTTCATATATTCCAAAATTTGAAAAAATGGTCACCCTGACATCATGAGAATTCCAAATGACGTCATACATGCATAAATCAAGGAGTACGGCAACATAAAGAAAAACCAACGGTATAAGGATGATGACGTCCAAAAGCATATGTATGGGGTCAGGACCGCCAACTAAACCATACCTGGAATCGAAAAATTTCATGTATTCCAAAATTGGAAAAAAATTGTCACCCTGGCATCATGAGAATTCCAAATGACGTCATACATGCAGAAATCAAAGAGTACGGCAACATAAAGAAAAACCAACGGTATAAGGATGATGACGTCCAAAAGCATATGTATGGGGTCAGGACCGCCAACTTAACCGTACCCGGAATCAAAAAATTTCATAAATTCCAAAATTTGAAAAAATGGTCACCCTGGCATCATGAGAATTCCAAATGACGTCATACATGCAGAAATCAAAGAGTACGGCAACATAAAGAAAAACCAACGGTATAAGGATGATGACGTCCAAAAGCATATGTATGTGGTCAGGACCGCCAACTTAACCGTACCCGGAATCGAAAAATTTCATATATTCCAAAATTGGAAAAAATGGTCACCCTGGCATTATGAGAATTCCAAATGAAGTCATACATGCAGAAATCAAAGAGTACGGCAACATAAAGAAAAACCAACGGTATAAGGATGATGACGTCCAAAAGCATATGTATGGGGTCAGGACCGCCAACTAAACCGTACCCGGAATCGAAAAATTTCATATATTCCAAAATTGGAAAAATGGTCACCCTGGCATCATGAGAATTCCAAATGACGTCATGCATGCAGAAATCAAAGAGTACGGCAACATAAAGAAAAACCAACGGTATAAGGATGATGACGTCCAAAATCATATGTATAAGGTCAGGACCGCCAACTTAACCGTACCCGGAATCAAAAAATTTCATATATTCCAAAATTGGAAAAAATGGTCACCCTGGCATCATGAGAATTCCAAATGACGTCATACATGCAGAAATCAAAGAGTACGGCAACATAAAGAAAAACCAACGGTATAAGGATGATGACGTCCAAAAGCATATTTATGGGGTCAGGACCGCCAACTAAACCGTACCCGGAATCGAAAAATTTCATATATTCCAAAATTGTAAAAAATGGTCACCCTGGCACCATGAGAATTCCAAATGACGTCATACATGCAGAAGTCAAAGAGTACGGCAACATAAAGAAAAACCAACGGTATAAGGATGATGACGTCCAAAACCATATGTATGGGGTCAGGACCGCCAACTAAACTGTACCCGGAATCGAAAAATTTCATATTTTCCAAAATTGGAAAAAGTGGTCACCCTGGCATCATGAGAATTCCAAATGACGTCATACATACAGAAATCAGAGTACGGCAACATAAAGAAAAACCAACGGTATAAGGATGATGACGTCCAAAAGCATATGTATGTGGTCAGGACCGCCAACTTAACCGTACCCGGAATCGAAAAATTTCATATATTCCAAAATTGGAAAAAATGGTCACCCTGGCATTATGAGAATTCCAAATGAAGTCATACATGCAGAAATCAAAGAGTACGGCAACATAAAGAAAAACCAACGGTATAAGGATGATGACGTCCAAAAGCATATGTATGGGGTCAGGACCGCCAACTAAACCGTACCCGGAATCGAAAAATTTCATATATTCCAAAATTGGAAAAATGGTCACCCTGGCATCATGAGAATTCCAAATGACGTCATGCAAGCAGAAATCAAAGAGTACGGCAACATAAAGAAAAACCAACGGTATAAGGATGATGACGTCCAAAATCATATGTATAAGGTCAGGACCGCCAACTTAACCGTACCCGGAATCAAAAAATTTCATATATTCCAAAATTGGAAAAAATGGTCACCCTGGCATCATGAGAATTCCAAATGACGTCATACATGCAGAAATCAAAGAGTAGGGCAACATAAAGAAAAACCAACGGTATAAGGATGATGACGTCCAAAAGCATATGTATGGGGTCAGGACCGCCAACTAAACTGTACCCAGAATCGAAAAATTTCCTAAATTCCAAAATTGGAAAAAATGGTCACCCTGGCATCATGAGAATTCCAAATGACGTCATACATGCAGAAATCAAAGAGTACGGCAACATAAAGAAAAACCAACGGTATAAGGATGATGACGTCCAAAAGCATATGTATAAGGTCAGGACCGCCAACTTAACCGTACCCGGAATCGAAAAATTTCATATATTCCAAAATTGGAAAAAATGGTCACCCTGGCATCATGAGAATTCCAAATGACGTCATACATGCAGAAATCAAAGAGTACGGCAACATAAAGAAAAACCAACGGTATAAGGATGATGACGTCCAAAAGCATATGTATGGGGTCAGGACCGCCAACTAAACCGTACCCGGAATCGAAAAATTTCATATATTCCAAAATTGGAAAAAATGGTCTCCCTGGCATCATGAGAATTCCAAATGACGTCATACATGCAGAAGTCAAAGAGTACGGCAACATAAAGAAAAACCAACGGTAAAAGGATGATGACGTCCAAAAGCATATGTATGGGGTCAGGACCGCCAACTAAACCGTACCCGGAATCGAAAAATTTCATATATTCCAAAATTGGAAAAAATGGTCACCCTGGCATTATGAGAATTCCAAATGAAGTCATACATGCAGAAATCAGAGTACGGCAACATAAAGAAAAACCAACGGTATAAGGATGATGACGTCCAAAATCATATGTATAAGGTCAGGACCGCCAACTTAACCGTACCCGGAATCGAAAAATTTCATATATTCCAAAATTGGAAAAAATGGTCACCCTGGCATCATGAGAATTCCAAATGACGTCATACATGCAGAAATCAAAGAGTACGGCAACATAAAGAAAAACCAACGGTATAAGGATGATGACGTCCAAAAGCATATGTATGGGGTCAGGACCGCCAACTAAACCGTACCCGGAATCGAAAAATTTCATATATTCCAAAATTGGAAAAAATGGTCACCCTGGCATTATGAGAATTCCAAATGAAGTCATACATGCAGAAATCAGAGTACGGCAACATAAAGAAAAACCAACGGTATAAGGATGATGACGTCCAAAAGCATATGTATGGGGTCAGGACCGCCAACTTAACCGTACCCGGAATCGAAAAATTTCATATATTCCAAAATTGGAAAAATGGTCACCCTGGCATCATGAGAATTCCAAATGACGTCATACATGCAGAAATCAAAGAGTACGGCAACATAAAGAAAAACCAACGGTATAAGGATGATGACGTCCAAAATCATATGTATAAGGTCAGGACCGCCAACTTAACCGTACCCGGAATCGAAAAATTTCATATATTCCAAAATTGGAAAAAATGGTCACCCTGGCATCATGAGAATTCCAAATGACGTCATACATGCAGAAATCAAAGAGTACGGCAACATAAAGAAAAACCAACGGTATAAGGATGATGACGTCCAAAAGCATATGTATGGGGTCAGGACCGCCAACTAAACCGTACCCGGAATCGAAAAATTTCATATATTCCAAAATTGGAAAAAATGGTCTCCCTGGCATCATGAGAATTCCAAATGACGTCATACATGCAGAAGTCAAAGAGTACGGCAACATAAAGAAAAACCAACGGTAAAAGGATGATGACGTCCAAAAGCATATGTATGGGGTCAGGACCGCCAACTAAACCGTACCCGGTATCGAAAAATTTCATATATTCCAAAATTGGAAAAAATGGTCACCCTGGCATCATGAGAATTCCAAATGACGTCATACATGCAGAAATCAAAGAGTACGGCAACATAAAGAAAAACCAACGGTATAAGGATGATGACGTCCAAAAGCATATTTATGGTGTCAGGACCGCCAACTAAACCGTACCCGGAATCGAAAAATTTCACATTTTCCAAAATTGGAAAAAGTGGTCATCCTGGCATCATGAGAATTCCAAATGACGTCATACATGCAGAAATCATAGTACGGCAACATAAAGAAAAACCAACGGTATAAGGATGATGACGTCCAAAAGCATATGTATGGGGTCAGGACCGCCAACTAAACCGTACCCGGAATCGAAAAATTTCATATATTCCAAAATTTGAAAAAATGGTCACCCTGGCATCATGAGAATTCCAAATGACGTCATACATGCAGAAATCAAAGAGTAGGGCAACATAAAGAAAAACCAACGGTATAAGGATGACGACGTCCAAAAGCATATGTATGGTGTCAGGACCGCCAACTAAACCGTACCCGGAATCGAAAAATTTCATATATTCCAAAATTTGAAAAAATGGTCACCCTGGCATCATGAGAATTCCAAATGACGTCATACATGCAGAAATCAAAGAGTAGGGCAACATAAAGAAAAACCAACGGTATAAGGGTGATGACGTCCAAAAGCATATGTATGGGGTCAGGACCGCCAACTAAACCGTACCCGGAATCGAAAAATTTCATATATTCCAAAATTTGAAAAAATGGTCACCCTGACATCATGAGAATTCCAAATGACGTCATACATGCATAAATCAAGGAGTACGGCAACATAAAGAAAAACCAACGGTATAAGGATGATGACGTCCAAAAGCATATGTATGGGGTCAGGACCGCCAACTAAACCATACCCGGAATCGAAAAATTTCATGTATTCCAAAATTGGAAAAAAATTGTCACCCTGGCATCATGAGAATTCCAAATGACGTCATAAATGCAGAAATCAAAGAGTACGGCAACATAAAGAAAAACCAACGGTATAAGGATGATGACGTCCAAAAGCATACGTATGGGGTCAGGACCGCCAACTTAACCCCACCCGGAATCGAAAAATTTCATATATTCCAAAATTAGAAAAAATGGTCACCCTGGCATCATGAGAATTCCAAATGACGTAATACATGCAGAAATCAAAGAATACGGCAACATAAAGAAAAACCAACGGTATAAGGATGATGATGGGGTCAGGACCGCCAACTTAACCGTACCCGGGATCGAAAAATTTCATATATTCCAAAATTGGAAAAAATGGTCACCCTGGAATCATTAGAATTCCAAATGACGTCATACATGCAGAATTCAAAGAGTACGGCAACATAAAGAAAAACCAACGGTATAAGGATGATGACGTCCAAAAGCCTATGTATGGGGTCAGGACCGCCAACTTAACCGTACCCGGAATCGAAAAATTTCATATATTCCAAAATTGGAAAAAATGGTCACCCTGGCATCATGAGAATTCCAAATGACATCATACATGCAGAAATCAAAGAGTACGGCAACATAAAGAATAACCAACGGTATAAGGATGATGACGTCCAAAAGCATATGTATGGGGTCAGGACCGCCAACTTAACCGTACCCGGAATCGAAAAATTTCATATATTCCAATATTGGAAAAAATAGTCACCCTGGCATCATGAAAATTCCAAATGACGTCGTACATGCAGAAATCAAAGAGTACGGCAACATAAAGAAAAACCAACGGTATAAGGATGATGACGTCCAAAAGCATATGAATGGGGCCAGGACCGCCAACTTAACCGTACCCGGAATCGAAAAATTTCATATATTCCAAAATTGGAAAAAATGGTCACCCTGGCATCATGAGAATTCCAAATGACGTCATACATGCAGAAATCAAAGAGTACGGCAACATAAAGAAAAACCAACGGTATCAGGATGATGATGGGGTCAGGACCGCCAACTTAACCGTACCCGGGATCGAAAAATTTAATATATTCCAAAACTGGAAAAAATGGTCACCCTGGAAACATGAGAATTCCAAATGACGTCATACATGCAGAAATCAAAGAGTACGGCAACATAAAGAAAAACCAACGGTATAAGGATGATGACGTCCAAAAGCCTATGTATGGGGTCAGGACCTCCAGATTAACCGTACCCGGAATCGAAAAATTTCATATATTCCAAAATTGGAAAAAATGGTCACCCTGGCATCATGAGAATTCCAAATGACGTTATACATGCAGAAATCAAAGAGTACGGCAACATAAAGAAAAACCAACGGTATAAGGATGATGACGTCCAAAAGCCTATGTATGGGGTCAGGACCGCCAACTTAACCGTACCCGGAATCGAAAAATTTCATATATTCCAAAATTGGATAAAATGGTCACCCTGGCATCATGAGAATTCCAAATGACGTCATTCATGCAGAAATCAAAGAGTACGGCAACATAAAGAAAAACCAACGGTTTAAGGATGATGACGTCCAAAAGCAAATGTATGGGGCCAGGACCGCCAACTTAACAGTACCCGGAATCGAAAAATTTCATATATTCCAAAATTGGAAAAAATGGTCACCCTGGCATCATGAGAATTCCAAATGACGTCATACATGCAGAAATCAAAGAGTACGGCAACATAAAGAAAAACCAACGGTATAAGGATGATGACGTCCAAAAGCATATGTATGGGGTCAGGACCGCCAACTAAACCGTACCCGGAATCGAAAAATTTCATATATTCCAAAATTGGAAAAAATGGTCACCCTGGCATCATGAGAATTCCAACTGACGTCATACATGCAGAAATCAAAGAGTACGGCAACATAAAGAAAAACCAACGGTATAAGGACGATGACGTCCAAAAGCATATGTATGGGGTCAGGACCGCCAACTAAACCGTACCCGGAATCGAAAAATTTCATTTATTCCAAAATTGGAAAAAATGGTCACCTTGGCATCATGAGAATTCCAAATGACGTCATACATGCAGAAATCAAAGAGTACGGCAACATAAAGAAAAACCAACGGTATAAGGATGATGACGTCCAAAAGCATATGTATGGGGTCAGGACCGCCAACTAAACCGTACCCGGAATCGAAAAATTTCATATATCCAAAATTGAAAAAAATGGTCACCCTGGCATCATGAGAATTCCAAATGACGTCATACATGCAGAAATCAAAGAGTACGGCAACATAAAGAAAAACCAACGGAATAAGGATGATGACGTCCAAAAGCATATGTATGGGGTCAGGACCGCCAACTTAACCGTACCCGGGATCGAAAAATTTCATATATTCCAAAATTGGAAAAAATGGTCACCCTGGAAACATGAGAATTCCAAATGACGGTGGACTACGGAGAATGAGATCCTTCGATGCGCACAGTAAGTGCGATGGTAGAAATCAAACTAGCGGAGTTGAAGATTAGATTCGAACTGTCTTGCTCTGATGAGCATGGCTTTATTTATACAAAATTCTTAACTCTAAAATACATTAATTGACAGTTTTGTGTGGCGCGTGCATCTAATGCAGCGATCGCATTGCATGCCTTTGGTTCTGATAGCTGTTTGGCGTTGATTTTGTTGTTGATGAAGTGTGCTGACGCGTTCGTTGCAGTTGTTGCGAGGGCTGCCTATAGCATATGTGGTAGTTGTTGCGAGGGGCGCATATAGCATATGTCATAGCTATATGGCTCCTTACAAATGAGGCAAGCGCTGAAGTCAGCGTTTGCAATATGAGGCGGCCGCTGACCCACTGCTGTTGAGTGCAGTGCTTGCAATATTATTTGTTGATATTTACTTATTTGCTGTGTGTCTGCGCAAACTGCAGCGCACGTACAAATAGCTTATTATTTAATTATATGAACCTGAACATTCTCCCGGCCGTTGAATCGGTGAATCAACAATCATCTAGATCCAGTGTGAATCTTCTTGGGGCTGCTGATGGCACGGGTATAGTGGCGACCTCATTCCTTGTAGGTGTTGGTTGCCAGGTCCAAAAACGTTGCTTTCGTAATGCATAGGCAAGTAGCACAAGGATGGATATGACTAACGCAGCATAAGCGGCGATATGATGATGTTGTACTGAACTTATTTGTTCGGGCAGCTCTTGTTTGTTGAGTGGGTTCAGTTTTAGCTGCAGATCATCCAGATCTGTATCGCCTTGTATCTTGTTCTCTGATACGTTGAATTTCGGTAAAAGTCCTTTGGTGTTTGGCTCGATTAGGTTGCCAAACTGAGCATAACCTTTTTCCACTTGACTTTTAATAATGTTGAACGTACTGATGCTGATTTCTGAGTTGCGTGCAGTACAGCCTCATGACAGCGATAGGAGTCCCGTGCCCTTCAGTTGTATCGTAGACGGGGTTCCGTTGCATACCGCTTGTAGTTCCATTGCCGAATGCGTTGCAAAGATCCAATTATTGGGACGGTGTGTTTTTGACCATACCATTTTGGTTGTTCTATGAGTCACTTGACACGCTGTTGGTGTTGAAACTCACACCGATTGTTAACATCGAACATAGCTTGATGGTCAAAGCATATGTATATATGTATTCATTTGGTAATGTTCGACAGCGTTGTAGATCATCTGTTGTGAGTCCCATGAATTGATGCCTGTTGTTATTCACAGCTGTGATAGGTGTCTTAAGCTCAAATAGTCGCCAGCTTGTAGAGTCCCACATTGGAATCGGCACAATATTAAAAAGTTCTAATATTGATGTTGATACTAGTGGTAGTTTGATTCTAAATATTACATGATTGTCGGTGATTGTGCCTTCTGCTCGCATAATTCTGTACAGGTGCATCACGTTAGATGATGTCACTGGTGGCATTTGATCTGGCGACAAATGATCAAGTATTTGATCCAATTGTTCCCTTAATTGATCGGGCGAGATTATTATTGGGCTTATTGTATGGTGGCGAATTCCAGTAAGTACATCCACTATTTCTGATTGCATGCGCTGAAGGCTGGCTGCTAACAGTGTCAATTGAACTGTTAATGCCAGGTAAGCCTCCGTGAGACGTGCACTAGTGTTTTTTCCTCTGTTTTGACTAATGATATCGACTTGCTGTTCAAGTAGTCTTAGTCGCTTGTCAGAAGCAGATCTTGTCTTCTTGACGATGTTAATGGTTGAATCAAGTATTGAAGTTTGATTCTTCAGTAATGTCCGTAAGAAGTCTTCACTGTTTTTCACCTTCTCTATCACATTGGTCATTTTATTTGCATACTCCGAGTCTAATACTCCGAATAGACTGTTTGCAATGTTACCTACTGCATCAAATGGGGACCGGCGGTTTCGTGTACGTTGCATAAGTGAATTTGTCATTTGTAATTCATCATACACGTGACGAAAGTGCTGATATATGGAGTCATATGGACATATATGATCTGTGTTTGATTCTGGGCATGTGTCATTGAATTCCTGTATGCCTGTCTTAAATATCTTCATGTCGTGCCAGTATGGTTCCAATTCATAGTATATTACTATGGTCCAGTCGGAAACTGCTCTCTTCGTTGTTCCGATTTTCTCATAATAGATTCCAGGCGTGTCACAGCTACTGAATCTGTTAGTACCAAGGGTAGCATAAAGAGCAGGATTAGCAAAGACGAGGTTATGGTTGGTGACATTATCTGTTTTCGTTGAATGGGTGGCGCATCATTTTTATGTGTGTCCTCGGTTTCCGTGATGGGGCGTTTTTTGGCCATGTCTTCTGGAAATAACGGCGCAAGCCTGGTTATGGGGCGCTTGTAGATTCCTGAAGCAGTTTTAACGTCAACCACACGAATATGATTATCGTGACCTGGATATGTATGGACAATGCGTCCCATTGGCCAACTCATCACAGGTAAATTGTCTTCTTTCACTATAACCAGCATGCCTTCCTTGATGTTAGGGTTGACGGTCTTCCACTTATGTCTAGCTTGCAATTCTTGCAAGTATTCCTGTGACCATTGTTTCCAAAATCCTTGCTTAAGTCTGGAAACTAGTTCCCACCGTTTTAGTAGGGTTTTTTCATTGCGGTCAGAGTTGACATCGGGCGGGGCAGTCAGCGTTTCACCAATCAGAAAGTGTGCTGGGGTGAGGGCTGTGTTGTCGGTGGGATCATTTGAGATTGGGGTGATTGGGCGAGAGTTTAAGATCGCTTCAATTTCGATACTTACCGTATTTAACTCTTCGAATGTTAGGGATGCGGTATTAGTCGTGGTAACCAGAAGTCGTTTTGCAGATTTTACCGCGGCTTCCCATAGGCCTCCAAATGATGGCGCCCGTGGTGGTATGAATTTGAAGGCAACCTGTTTTTTGTTGCAGTGATTGATGATCTCTGCTTGAGCCTTCTCGCCGAACACTGATCCTCCCAGTTCCTTTAGTTGGTTGTTTGCTCCAACAAAATTTGTGGCATTGTCACAATGAATTGTTTGACATTTGCCGCGGCGACTTAAAAAGCGCCGCAGGGCTCCTAGGAAGGCATTTGTGGTCAGATCGCTAACCAGCTCGAGGTGGACCGCCTTTGTAGAGAAGCAACAGAAGACGGCTATGTATGCCTTATCTGGTCTTCCTCCGCGAACCTTATGATGAATCCAAATTGGTCCGCAGTAGTCTACGCCTGTCGTGAGAAACGGGCGTGTTAGTGTCACTCGATCGGCTGGCAGATTGCCCATAATTTGATTTATTAGCTTGGGTTTCGCCTTGGTGCACGTCACACAGTTGTGGACGATATTTCTCGACATAGTTTTGTCGTTCAGGATCCAATACTGTTGTCTAGCAGTTGCTCGTAAGGCTTGAGCACCGCAGTGCCTGTTATCTTCATGCAGCTCTCGCAATATCATTTTCACTATTGGATCGTTGTAAGGCAGCAAAATCTGGTGTCTTGCATTGTATGGGAGTGGGGCTTGCTCCAATCTACCTCCAACTCGCTTGAGTCCATCTGACCCTTGTATTGGTGAGAGTGATGATAAAGGACTCCTTTTGTCCACTGTGTTGTTGCGCTTCAAATCTTTCAGTTCAGCTGTAAATTCAGCTTGCTGTAATGTTTGTAGAATCATATTGCGAGCGTGGTCTAGTTCCACTTTACACAGCGCGGTCGTTGCTGATCTGTATCGCTTGTAGCAGAATCGCAACATGTAAGCCACAATGCGTTGTAACTTGAAAAATGAGTTGCTGTGTCGGCAGGTATACAACTCCGCCTATTGTTGATTGAGTTGCAGCTAAGCTTATATGCTTAGTTTTCCTTTCCAGGTCGCTCGGAGAGATGATAGGAGGGGCTATCCACTTGTCTCGAGAGCCATGGAGAAAGAGTGATCCATAGAGCCATAGACTGTGCTCGTGTAACTTTCGTGCAGATATTCCTCTTGAGAGCACATCTGCTGCGTTGTCGGCAGATGATACATGCCGCCAATTATTCTGACTTGTCACTGCCTGAATTTTCGCTATTCGGTTGGCCACAAACGTATGATATGTGGAAGACGATGCATTGATCCATGAGAGAACAACGGTAGAATCCGACCAAAAGTATCCTGGCACTGCGGTGGAGTCAAGGTTGAGATCGCGTCGAATTCTGTCCGCGAGCTCAGCACCTAATAACGCAGCACATAGTTCCAGGCGAGGTAGTGACTGTTTTGCTGTCGGAGCCACTCGAGACTTTGAGCATAGTAGGCGCACAGATATTTGCTTGTTTTTGTACGTTGCGCGTACATATTTTGCTGCGCCATATGCCTGCTCTGAAGCATCCACAAATGTGTGCAATTCCTTCGTGACTGGAGTTTTCCCATCGTATGTGTGCCTTGGAATTTGCATTGAATTGAGGCTTTGCAAATCCTCTCTGTAATCCTTCCACTCGTTCTGAAGATTTATGGGTAATTCGTCATCCCAGTCGAGTTTTGACTCCCAGAGTCGTTGCATAAAATCTTAGCCTTTACCACGACAGGAGAGTACAGGCCTAGGGGATCGAAGATCTGTGCCAGCTCCGAGCATACTACACGTTTTGATCCAAAATTGATCCTTTTGTGGCATGCAAATAAGGCCCAATGTTTTGACACTGTAATGTTCCAGTGTTTCGTCCAGCTTAATATTGCCTATTATGTCATCCTTGGGTATTCCTTGAAGAATTTGCTCATTGTTTGAGCACCATTTTCGTAAGTTGAATCCCTTGGGGAGTAGTATTTTTACCAACTCCTGTCGAATTTGGATCAATTCTTGTATTGAATCTGCTCCTGTGAGACAATCATCTACGTAGAAGTCATCCCGTAGGGCAGAGGATCCTAATGGTGAACTGCTTGTGTGGAGTGAAGCTAAGTGATTTAGACACTTAGTTGCCAGAAACGGAGCCGATGCTGTTCCATATGTAACCGTTTTTAATCGATAGTACTTTAATTCATCATTTGAATTTTTTCTCCAAACTATCATCTGATTAAATTGGTGTTCCGGGTTTATCCATATTTGGCGATACATTTTTTCAATATCTGCCATAAATACGTACTTGTGCGTTCTGAATCTCAATAGAATTGACATGAGATCACTTTGCACCGTGGGTCCAACGTGCAATATGCCATTTAAGGATTTTCCTGTCGATGTCTTACATGATGCATCGAAGACTACTCTCAGTTTTGTTGTGCTGCTGTCAGGTTTCAGCACACAATGATGAGGGATGAAATAGTGAGATTTTGGAAGGAGCTTGCGGGGGACAACTTTCATATGACCCAAATGCTCGTATTCAGTTATGAAGTCCACATACGATTTCCAGATTTTTGAATCTGTCCTTCTTTCTAGTGTGAGGAAACGTTTTTCTGCAGTCTCCAACGAGGGCCCCAGGGCTGAAGAATGTTCAGCAAACGGCAATTTTACTATGAATCTCCCATCTGCTGCAGTCTGCAAGTTCTCTACGAACTGGCTCTCGCACTCCTTTTCAATTGGTGTACGATGCCTTTCTGTGGTTTCCAAATTGTCAATGGTCCAGAATCGCTCCATTAGGGTATTCGTTTCTTCTCCTGTGGTTACTGCACAAATGGCTGATGACATCCTTGATTCATTTATTTTTCCAGCCACAACCCATCCCAACTTGGTCTTTTGCATTATTGGACCAGAGGGTATTTCGTGTTGTTGTGGGAGCAATAGTGCATAATAGTGCTCTGCACCGATAAGCAAGTCGATTTTGCCCGGTTTATTGAACTGGGGATCTGCCAATGGTAGGTTTGCTGGCATGTTCCAACCTTTGTCATCTATACTTTGGGCTGGCTGATCCGTAATGATATGCGGTAGAATAAATGTTTCAATCCGCATTGTAAAGTCGTTGGTGTAATGACTTTACCAACAGATTTGCACGAGCTCTGCTTGTCTTTTGTTGTCCACCGATGCCTTCAATTCGTAGAGAAGAGTCATGTCGTTTCAACGATAATAAAGAAGCGAGCCGTTCTGATATTATGTTGATCTGAGATCCAGAATCCAGCAAAGCCTTGAAAGTGGCTTGTTGTCCATTATTTCCTTGGACTATTACTTTAGCTGTAGCAAGTAGATTTATGTTTTTGCCACATGCTGATGCTACAATTAGCCTTTGTTGCTCCAGTGAGGAGTTTTCCAGATGCAGAAGCGTATGATGTCTTTTTTGACACTTGAAGCAGTTAAAATGACTTTGGCAAACCTTTGCCATGTGCTCTCCTTTTAAGCAGTTGATGTCTAACCCGAGTCCCTTGAGAGATGCAAGGGACTCCACAGTGGTATTGTGTACCATGGGCATAAACATATCAACGAATTGTGTCCATTTTAGTATATCCCCATCAAATTTGGGGATGGTTAGCAAGGCAAGTTTATGTCATTGGTGCACTGGCTATTGTTTCTTGAAGCTAGTGCCCTTTGTACATCTTCTTCTGCCTGTAGATACTCCTTTGTATCATATCCATTTTCTTCTGGGCTTTCCACTTCTTCATATAGTCGAAAATGGACTTCTTGAATTTGTGCCCATAGATTCCTTATGAGCTCTACTGCAGAGTGCTCAATAGGGGTGTTTTGGTGCAATGTGCGATTTAGTGATGCGATCATTGCCTTTTGTCGCCGGCACAATGCAATCACCTTGGATTCTAAGGCTGATTGCTGACGCTGTCCAGACGAGGGCCCCAGGGATTGGTAATGCTGTCCTGACGAGGGCGCCAGGGATTGCTGACTCTGTCCTTCAATCCCAAACTTCTTGCTTGTGGTTTGACTTATGGTGTCAGCGTCGTTTTTGATTTTTTCTAAGCACTTCAGAACTGTTGTTCTCATGTCCTCATAGTAGGTGAAGTATTCGTGATTTTCCGGTAGCTCGCCGGGTGTGTGACCTTTTTAAGAAAAATGTGTGGTTTTGGATCACGTTCGTGGATAATCCTTTTTATTTGGCATTCTATGACAGGAAGTCAAATTTTTTTTTTTATTTGGGGTTGGGGTCAATTGTTGGATCACTAGCGCACTTGTGTGTGCGTACGTGATTTGACACTTTTTTTATTGGGTATTCTATGACATGAAGTCCTACAGGAAGTCCTATTTTTTTTTTTATTGTTGGTTGGGGTCAGGTTGAGGATAACTCGCGCACTTGTGTGTGCGTACGTGATTGTGTTTTTCAATTTTGGAATCTGATTAAAAATATGTAACCTGTAACCTGTATGCTAGAATATAGCGGAAGATCGGTTAGCAGCTACCGCACAAGTGTGCAGGTAGATGATTTGATTTGATGGGTTCATTGATCACTCTAAAAGTGTTTTTGGTTCCCTTTTTAAGGGTGAGTTTATTGATCAGTCTAAAATTTATTTTGCTTCTCTTTATTGAGGTTGAGTTCATTGATCAGTGGAAAAGTATTTTTGGTTCTCTTTTCTCACCTTCTTTGTCATTGGTTATCACTCGTAGGACACCTCCCACCTAAATGTTTTCCCACATCATAATTATAGTATTATTGGCGTAAACTGTTGTTAAGTAGGCAATTCGCACGTAAGTTTGACACGTGCTGGTACCTTCATTGTTTGTGTTTTTGGTTTTCTCCCCTTTTAACTGTGCGCGCTGATTTCGTACAGACTTTATACCTAAGATAATGGTTTGTGATTTGAGTTCCTGTAACTAAAATTTTTTTTTTTGTTTGTTCACTCAATGAGGACACATTCACAATTTCCCTGAAATTCGATGGGTTGAATACAGTTCGCCATTAAAATTGAGCTGTTGCCTGTCAAAGTAAGAGTTATTGTCATTCCGATCGATTATTGTTAGGAGAAATAATAATTACATTTTCTCAAATTATATCTCAAATTTTAATAAAATCGGCGAATTGAGGATCGTCTTTACTTATTAGAACGCAACCATAATTTTCCTTCCAACAAAATTGACAAATGTTCTTAAATTCATCAAATTTCATATCTACGCCTTAATGATCTTGATTCACATGTTTCATATTTAGTTCATCTAGCTTGAACATTGTTATTAGGTTTGCATTATCACGAATAAGATATTTAGGGATGCGTGTACACGTTTGACATAAATAAAACGCATTAATATTAATATAATTAATATAATATAATAATGCCGTCCCATATAGAAGTAAGTACAAATATTATTTTGTTGTTCACATGCTACATCATCAATAATCATTATAGAGTTCTTTTAAGCTTTACTTAGTGCTAGAACACTTTCATTTTTTGGTAATGCGCTTTTATAAATCAACTAGTAGCAGAACAAAGCTCTATCGAGGTAGGGGTGTTATTGATAAAATAATCAACTCACTCCCAATTGAGTTACATATACCAGGTTATCAGTTTTGTGGTCCAGGAACAAAGCTAGAAAATCGTTTGGAAAGAGGCGAGAAGGGAATAAATCAATTAGATGCTGCTTATAGGGAACACGATATAGCATATTCTAATAATAAAGATTTGGGAAACGCCATATAGCTGATTCAATTTTGGCTGATAGAGAGTGGGAGCGTGTAAAAAAAAAAAATAAAAAACCATGTGAGAAAAAGAAAAAATTTATGCATGCAGTAAGAGTGGCTACCAGAGTATTGAAGAAAGAGAAGCCATATGAAATTCAATTTGGGATAAAAATCGCTAAAAAATCAAAAAGCAAGACTTTTGGACGAAAGAAAAATGAAGTAATAATTCCTAGAGTTATTAGTGTACCTAAATTTGGTGACTTCTAGCCACTTATACCTATTATAACAGCACTCGGAGCATCAGGTGGACTTGCCTGTGGTGGTGCATCTATTGCAAAGAGTATTAATAGCGCGAAAAATGCACAGAAAGAATTAGAAGAGAATAAACGACATAAACGAAAAATGGAAGCCATTGCTTTAGGCAAATGGACTCTATCTAAAACCATATCAAACGGGATATGGTATATCAACAAATTATCCAAAAAACTTTTAAATCAGCTACCTAATTAGCCGCTGTCGAACATTGACATTATGAATTTTGGCCACTGTTGAAATACGTTTGAATTTTAACGGCAACGATTAATATCGCAACGTCGATTAATATTAGTGATATGTTCACACATGTATCGTTGTTCAGGTTCATATAATTAAATAATAAGCTATTTGTACATGAGCTGCAGTTTGCGCAGACACACAGCAAATAAGTAAATATCAACAAATAATATTGCAAGCACTGCACTCAACAGCAGTGGGTCAGCGGCCGCCTCATATTGCAAACGCTGACTTCAGCGCTTGCCTCATTTGTAAGGAGCCATATAGCTTTGACATATGCTATATGCGCCCCTCGCAACAACTACCACATATGCTATAGGCAGCCCTCGCAACAACTGCAACGAACGCGTCAGCACATTTCATCAACAACAAAATCAACGCCAAACAGCGATCAGAACCAAAGGCACACTTACCTTTGGTCAGCATTTATACAAGAAGCCCACCGTGGGAGAACAAGCTCGTATCACAACCAGCACGTGCCTACGTCAGCGGACACCACCACTTGGTTGCCTCACACTGAGGTCGCTGCAATCTATGGCATTAGCTGTCTCATATTACAATCGCTGCCCTCAGCGGAAGCATAATAACAGCCACACTAGAAGGTATGAACTTAGGAAACTGCGATCGCTGCATTAGATGCACGCGCCACACAAAACTGTCAATTAATGTATTTTAGAGTTAAGAATTTTGTATAAATAAAGCCATGCTCATCAGAGCAAGACAGTTCGAATCTAATCTTCAACTCCGCTAGTTTGATTTCTACCATCGCACTTACTGTGCGCATCGAAGGATCTCATTCTCCGTAGTCCACCTAGTTACAAGTGCTAGTTGCGACGCCTGTTAGTAGTCAGTTTCTGTACTGAATACTTCCCATAAAACACACACAAACATTTTGGTGACCCCGACGGTTGGAACCTGAAGTTGTCAACGGATAACCAACCTCCAAAAATCCATGTTTGAAGTTGTCAACAAGGCGACAATCAGAGGATACCTACAATCTCCTAACCCAGTTCACAATATCTGTGTTAGTGAGACCATATTTGAAGTTGTCAACTAGGCGACATATCTGGATAAAAGTGTGCCCGCGATCACGGTTCTAATAATACCTGCAATCTCCTTACACAGTTCACTATATCTGTGTTTGTGAGACCATCTGAAGTTGTCAACTAGTCGACATATCAGAATAAAAGTGTGCTATCGTTAGATAAACGACCATAGCACTAAAAACAAAGTCCATCAAGCGACAAAAATAAAAAAAAATCAGGAAAAATGGCAACAGAAAAAGCAACCATCGATGAGTTGCTTGATGCCCAGCAAATAATCAGCAATGAGATTGTACGGCTGATATCCAATTATAAAAAGGATTCCGCTGAGAGAAAGTCTCAGACCGGATACCACCAAATAAAAACAGAATCTCTCAATAAGAAATGGAATTCTGTCAAAGAAAATGACGAAGTCATAAGAAAATCCGGCGAGCTACCGGAAAATCACGAATACTTCACCTACTATGAGGACATGAGAACAACAGTTCTGAAGTGCTTAGAAAAAATCAAAAACGACGCTGACACCATAAGTCAAACCACAAGCAAGAAGTTTGGGATTGAAGGACAGAGTCAGCAATCCCTGGCGCCCTCGTCAGGACAGCATTACCAATCCCTGGGGCCCTCGTCTGGACAGCGTCAGCAATCAGCCTTAGAATCCAAGGTGATTGCATTGTGCCGGCGACAAAAGGCAATGATCGCATCACTAAATCGCACATTGCACCAAAACACCCCTATTGAGCACTCTGCAGTAGAGCTCATAAGGAATCTATGGGCACAAATTCAAGAAGTCCATTTTCGACTATATGAAGAAGTGGAAAGCCCAGAAGAAAATGGATATGATACAAAGGAGTATCTACAGGCAGAAGAAGATGTACAAAGGGCACTAGCTTCAAGAAACAATAGCCAGTGCACCAATGACATAAACTTGCCTTGCTAACCATCCCCAAATTTGATGGGGATATACTAAAATGGACACAATTCGTTGATATGTTTATGCCCATGGTACACAATACCACTGTGGAGTCCCTTGCATCTCTCAAGGGACTCGGGTTAGACAT
>JAWNMH010000345.1:0-24665 GCA_035044325.1 Drosophila nr. medialis 2 BK-2023a
GTCTTATTTCTACCATCGCATCTACCCTGCGCAACGAAGGACCTCACTCTCCGCAGTCCAACTGGGTACAAGTGCTAGTTGCGACGATTATTAGTAGTCAGTTCATGCACTGAATACTTACCTTAAAAAACATACACAAACACTGTAGTTGCGTTGAGATCGGGATAACTTCCTAGACATATACGCGATTGGCTTTTCATCCCCGTCATCTGAAAGTTGAACCAGCACAGCTCCTATACCAAAGCGTCACAATGCAAGGATAATTTCTTTTCAAAATCAGGGTTTTGTAAAACTGGTGCTGACGTCAAGAGCACTTTGAGTTTTTCCATGGCTTCATGAGCAGTCGCCGTCCATACGACCTTTTTCTTTGTTGATAAAGTTTCGGTGATGGGGCACGTAAGGTCAGAAAAATTGTGAATGAATCGCCGGTACCAGCCACAAACACCTAAAAAACCTCGCACTTGTTTCAAATTTCTAGGCGGAGGCCAATTTCGAATACATGCGATCTTATCAGGGTCAGTACATATGCCTTGATTTCCAATTATATAACCTAAGTAATTAATACTGGTTACACAAAAGTGACTTTTCTCTACGTTTAACGTCAAGTTTGCTCGTTTGAATTGCTCGGCGAGTCGAATAAGGACAGATAGGTGAGATGAAAAGTCTTCCGACACTACGCACAGATCATCCAAGTAACCAAAAACACAGTGGCGAAGATCGGGCGGAATCAAACTGTCCATGAGCCTACACATTGTGGAAGGGGCATTACACAGTCCGAACGGCATAACCTTAAATTGGTACAAAGGTCTAACAGGGACAGTGAACGCGTTAAGGGGCTTGGATTCCTCGCTCAACTCAATCTGCCAATACGCATCTTTTAGATCAAGCTTGGTTATCAAATTAGCACGGGGCAATCTCGAAAAGATTCCATCTATGCTGGGTAAGGGGTAAGCATCCTTCTTGGCAACGTCATTAAGCTTTCTTGCATCTAAGCAGAGACGAATTTTATTCGGCTTAACGACCATCCTCATTGGCGAACTCCAAGCGCTCGTTGAGGGCTCGATGACTCCTAATTCCAACATCCGATCTATTTCAGTGAAGACAAGTTTCTCTACTGCAGGACTGACCGGGTAGAATCTTTGTTTTACAGATCGTGCGTCTGCAATCTCAATACTATGTTGGATTAGTTTTGTTCGACCAAAACCATCCTCACCATTTGGGAACAATTTCTTGACCACATCTAACTGCGATTGCTGCAACGTCGTCAAGGGAAACAAACGAGAATCACTTGCACCGCAAGCTGACTCTATTTCCATAGCAGAGATTATATTTGGTGCGACGGCGAAGGTCTTCCAAAAATCTATGCCAAGGATCAGTTTCTGTTTAATAGAAGGGATGACAAACAGCTTCATAGGCCGATGTTGGTCGTTATAAGTCATGACAACATTAAGAACACCAACTACATACGTCATGACCTTTGCCGTCCGCTGTCTGCACTTGTGACTTTACTAGCTTAAATTCTGGTAGTGTCATCAGATCTAGGCCTTCAAAGTTATCACCTACACATGAGATATTGGCACCAGTGTCTAATAACCCATGTTCTATTCGAGTTAAGAACGACACTGTGGCGTAGCTACGCATATCTTTTGCACTACTGAAAATTGTAGCTACTAATAGCTTACGAGTTTTTCTAACATTCCCGTAAAAATTTCCGTATCCGTTCAGAACTCGCCTTAGGCTTTGACGGGACATCCCTAAAAATACGATCTCTAATGACTAAATAGTTATCTAACTTTGTCTTATATTTATCCTCTAAATTACTACAACTTGAACCAGGTAAAGCTTCTTCCTTTGCTTTGCTTAAAAGATTAGCCGGCTGCGACACCAAGGGAGCAGCTCTCGATAAGGGATCAGTTTTTATGACAGGGACAACCGACTGTGTTTGGTTGCCCCCTTTTGGCGGTTTTCCGAAGCGCGTCGTATACACGTTTGGCACTGAGGCTTATACACATTGGGAGCTCCGCATCCATAGCAGAATACTCTACAATCAGCCAAACAGTCTTCCCAAAAATGTCCTAACTCTTCGCAATTCCAACACTTGACCTTTGGCCCTGCTTGACGTAACGCAGCCACTTCAACTACGGGGTCAAGTTCCGAACTGGATTCGCTTTCTGACACTACTTCCTCCATTGCGTATACTTGCTGTCGATTACCCGACGCCTTGGGTCTGGGTAGTTCTGTGTGCGTGGAACGCAACTCATTCATCAAATGTTCATTCATCTGCACCAATCTTCGCAGATGACCTACAGATTCGACGACTTCGAACAACAATTTGTGACGGTGAACCGGAAGAAGGTTGTTCTTCAGAATCTCCAACAGTTCCTCCTCACCAATGTTTACGGTGGCCCGGTCCATCAAGGACAAAATCGCATCATAAAATGTGGTAAATAATTCTCCAGGCTTTTGTTTACGGGAACGCACACGTTCTTTGATAATAAAATCGGACCGATACTCCTTAAACTGTTGTCGAAGAGCGGCACAGAAGTCTTTCCATACTTGCTTGTGATAGCGCCAGTACCAGTCTCGCGCTCTACCGACAAATAAAACATGCATGTGCTTGCATAGACCACGAAAGTCGCTATCTAAAGTTTCGTCCGTCAATGTTTTGACTCGATAGATAAATTCTTCCACACTCAAGCTATCTTCCGATCCATTAAAATTCAAATTCCATTTCTGCATGGTATCCGCCACACGACTGGGGTGCACAGAATGATAAGTGGGAGGAGAATAAGCACGAGGAACTTCATCGTGTGGGACCGTGCTAGACGGCGTACTAAGGTGTAACGATGATAAAATTCTTGTCACCGTTTGTTCAATCATGGATTGTATCACCGCATAATCAGGTGCTGGGTTTGGGTGATTTCTCACACCGCGGTTTGGTCGGCATCGCTTCGGGCGGGTTCCGGTCGGAGCAGCAGCTGAATTTATGGGATTCGACGAATTACTACCATCCAACTCCGTCATATTTTGGGCCCCAGTCTCCAGATCAACGGCAGGCTCCATGGTTCTTGCCAACTTCCTAGTCACAGGACGACGGGCTCTACTGACTGTGCGATCCAACGAAGGTGAACAGTTTCCTACTACCAATTTACATGTCCCAGTTGTACAAGCGTTATTGCAACGAGGACATTGAGCGTTCGCTTCTAACCAAGTTTCCAAACAACCTTGGTGAAAAACATGGCTACAACTTGTAATCAGACATGGTTGTGTATTGGTCATTTCAAATGTGCATACTATGCATGTGTCAATCCTTGGTGCAGTCTGTGACTGACTGATAGGGCTACGATTTACAGGCATCATTATTTATAAAAAAAAGTGTCCTACTATATGGCCAAAATAACTAACTTGAGTGAACCACTGGTAAAACCAACAACTTTCAGCCAACAAAATAAAGGGAATTTATTTTTGGGCTATTGAAACTAAACTAGTGGACGGACGGTCTACAGAGTGAATGACTCCCCGCAGAGCTTAATAACTTCTGTATAAATACGCGCTCACAGTGTCCTTTACATTCAAGAAGCTAAAAGAACTCAGCGCAGAGTTAATTTCTGCAGCCCCCCTATTTCACTGGCATGGCAAACATTCTATTTAAACTTCGATAAATAGAATCTAAAAAGGATGTTATAGGGACTTCCGGCAGGACATTCTGCTGAGCCGAATGCGCAAGATTCACGGAAGTATACAACATTATTTTAGATATCTATAAAGCAAAAATAAAACTAAAAGACTTGCGACACGAAAGGCAAAAATGGGCAAAATGTTCATGAGCGATCCTCCGTCAAGAATCACTTCTACCAAGGCAACCTCAGTGACTTTCGGCAAGGTATCCAATTAGCACCGAATACTACAAGAATCACGAAAGTATGAGTTCGTATAGAATAGATAATGATCCACTCAGTGAATCCGCAATATTGTTAAATTGCACTGAAACTCTAAGGACATAGTATAGTAAGACAATTTAGCATACTATACCCTTACTCAAAACAACTGATATGTGAGACCACTACCTTTGAGCCTTACTCCGAATTATTTGATGACATGAGTGCGCCCACTTATTGTGGTCCATTTCTTCTGTACGCTCTTCAGATAGTGGCCCCACGTTGGGCGCCAAAAATTATGTAACCGCCAACGTTTGGAAGGATAACCAAGCTATGGTGGACTCGCCACACCCTGACATGGGGGTAAGAGTGGGGCGAGCGGAGTCCGGGATGGGTAGCGGAGGGGGACTCTACTGGTGGTAGCTCGTGCCGGGAGGTGGAGGGGGTTCTTGCTACATCCGGGAACTCCTTTGAAGATATAACTTTAATTTTTAGAGTCCTGTTATTTTAACTTTTCTTTGAAGTGTCATCTCCTACCTTAATACCTGAAACATGACCAAGCTCCGCATCCGAGTTTAGCATGGTGGTCCAAACGATGCGGGAAGCGCTGCGGTTCCGTTGGCTTCGGCTGTTGGTTTCGGGGTGCGAGTTGTTGTGCACCCCGCTAACGCGCTCTGTACCCTCCCAACCAACTAACAAAAAAAATAAATGTATAATCAAAAAAAAAATTTTAAACAAAAAAATAGTTAATCTAACTTATAAGAATAATTGGAAAAAAAAACTTTGATTTAAAAAAATAAAAATTTTGGCCTACTTTATATTGTTTTTTCCATTTACAATTTTTATAGCATATTTTTTCATAAATTTATTTGTAAGTTTCATAGCATATTTTTTCTTAAATTTATTTGTAAGTTTTATAGCATACTTTTTCTTATTTTGTTGATGTTGTAACTTTTATAGCATACTTTTTCTTAATTTTTTTTTTTTGTAGCTTTTATAGCATATTTTTCGAATTTTATTGCCTACTTATTCTGTTATGCTTAACTTAATTTGAAACCAATTTAACTAAAAGGAGCAAGTGCGCATATGTATTTAACGGTTGTTTTTTTCTATTGCTATTATTATTTTATTTTTTTATTTTTTTTTTTTATTTTTTTATTTAAAATGAATAATGATGTTAATTTTTAATGTACGAGTAAATTACCAAAAGAAGTTCGCAACACAAAATCAAAAATAAAAATAAAGATATATGTATATATACATATATAGATTAATGATTTTATATTCTGATAGCATTTTTTTTTTTTTTTGTTCTTTTCTTTTTTTCAATTCAGCTCACTGCATAATTCATTCAGGCGGTTGTACATGTGAAAAACAAGAGGTTCACTTACTTGAATACCCAGCGGTGAAAGGCCTTCCAACGCCGACATAAATTTGCATTGACATGCATGTAACCTTAGCATTATTTTATTATTTTTCACTTCACAACGCAACTGAACCGTGCAGCGACACCAGGAGACAAGATTTGTTTTTTTTTTTTCAAACTTCAAAATATGTAAAATATATATGCAATTCGGTTAAATCTTCTATTTTTTCTTTTACATTTTATTTCTTTCGTGTTATAATTATGTGTTACCAAAAAAAATAAAATTCTACGTTATCGCACTTGTCACTTTTAGGGGGTTGGCTTAACATGATCTTTTTTTTCTATATCTCCTTTTTTTTTTCTTTTCTTTTTTTTTTTCTTAACCTTAAACACAACCAAAAAAAATAATAAAAAAAACTTAGACCACGTTACAAAAAAAAATAAATTTAATGGGTTATGTCTGCCCTTCAATATTTCCTTGCTGTTTTTGGGGTGCTCCTCTGGACACAATACTGAGCGCTTCACGTCACTGCGCTGGTCGCTGTTTTCCGCGGTTTTGGGCGCTGCGCGTCTCGGGGTGTTTTCCAAAACAAAGAAAAAACCCAACAAAAAAAAAACCGGGCGGCGTACAGTCTCGCCTGCCAAAATTGTTATCGGTCGCGTGCAGTCTCGGCTGCAAAAATGTTCTCAGTCACGTGCAGTCTTGGTTGCAAAAATTTCTCTCCGCGGCGTGCCGTGTCGGCTGATCGACCTCCAAAAAAACTGAGAGCGCTTCTCATAGTGCAGCTCGGCTTTAATAGTGCAGCTTAGCAAAGCTCTCGGATTCAGCAGAAATTCAGCTATCCGCAGCTTTTATCCAATCCTGCAGAGCTTTGCCTACCGCTAAGTCTGCAATGATTAATTTCTAGCAAACAAACTATCATGGCCGACTTTTAGCGGGCTGCATTACTTTCTTCGGAATCTGACCAGCTGTTTATCTCGCCTCGCTAGCCGGCGATATAAATTAACACACTCTTTCGGGCACCGACCGTTACATTAGAAAATGGCAGTGAAGAAGAATTAAGGGATATTATAAACCCATTGCAACAATATCTAAGGGAAGTAAAGTAGGATGTAAAAAATACTAATAATGATAAAATCCTAACGTTGCACAGGAATAAAATTTATTTTCTGTGGGACAGAGTTTTACAAAATACAAAACAATTTGAGAACAACTCGCATATTATAAATCAAGTTGAAGAACTAAGGTTCGATGTAGGAAACATGCTCAGTGTATGTGAGCAAGAAACAAGTGGTAATGTTGTGGTTTCAGAAAAACTACCAGCATTGCCTAAAATTGAAGTACCCATGTGGATACAAAAATTTATTGCAAAAAACTGCAGTAACAAAACAGTCGGAGAAACAATTGAAAATGACTTTTATATGGACAAAACAATGACAGGAGCCGACACTATGGAAGAGGCTAAAAATAAAGTTAAGCTAGTGTTAACTGAGCTGGGAAATGCAGATATGAATTTGATAAAATCGATATCAAATACTCCAGAAATAATACAAAGTATTCCGATATTGGTAAAAGAGAATATTGAGTGGAATTTTATTCCCCAGGCAGGACCTCACTTCGGAGGTATTTGGGAGGCTGGGGTAAAATCAGTAAAATACAATTTGAAACGGGTAGTTGGAAACTCTCAATTAACATTCTTAATTGGAAGACCAACATTAGGAGCAGTGGAAGCCATAGCAGAAGATAAAATAGGAAAGCTTGATCGATGGAAATTAATTAAAAAGAGAGAGTCCTGGTAAAAATGGAAAGATAAGTATTTTGACACTGAAACAGAGATATAAATGGAAGCAGGATATAAAAAATATAAATGAAGGCCAGATAGTTTTGGTCAAAGATGAAAACTGCCACCCAGCCAGGGGAAAAGGAAAAGTTGAACAAGTACACAAAAGAAAGGAATATAAGTCTACTGATTGAAATTAATCATGGCAGCATTAATCTAAACATATTACAGTAATTTTAGCTATAATTATAATAAGATATACGATAAAAAAAAATCACTGTAAAAGAAGATTAAAAGCCATAAAGTTTGTCGGGCCTAATAATTAAATGATAACGCCGACTCTCGGCTGGCCCTTGGCAGAATGTTCAAAAATGAACACCCAATACAGTAATATAATATATGCTATAAGAAAAGTCACTGTAAGAAGATTATCAGTTATCAGGAATAACAGTAATTATATTAATATATACAAGCCATAAAGTCGGGCCTAATAATTAAATGATAACGCCGACTCTCGGCTGGCCCTTGGCAGAATGTTCAAAAATGAACACCCTGTATATACATAACAAATGAATACCCTGTATATATATAAAACATGTACTAGTGTAAGTGTTCGAGAATGAGCGTGTGTGGCTGACCCATGCAGGCCAGCCTTGTTCATCGCGGTACCTGCCGCTGAAGTTGGATTCGCGACTACCGTTATTTACTGGCGACGGCTTGCCGCCAGCTCGCCGCGCGACGGTCACCGCGATCTAGCTGCCTTCAGCGACGGTCGCCGCGACCCAGCCGCTGCTGTGAGGCCGCGATCCAGCCGCTGCTGCGAGGCCGCGATCCAGCTGCCTTCATCGACGGTCGCCGCGACCCAGCCGCTGCTGTGAGGCCGCGATCCAGCTGCCTTCATCAACAGGCCCTGATCCAGCTGCCTTCATCGACAGGCCCCGATCCAGTAGCATTTTACATGTATATTAGGCTAAGCATTTTTATATAAATAAAGAGCCTGCTCGTCAGAGCGGGCAGTTCGATCCTACAAGTCGAGTCCGTTTAATCGTGCATTAAACAAAACTGACAGGAAAACGGTCGATAAAATTTTCATAATGATCCTTTAAATGGAGTTCACATTGGAATAAACCGAATGACAAATTAACTGAAACAAAAATGTAATTGTAAAAACATGAGCTCTGATACTAGACAATACGTAATGGCCTGCATGAACTGACAATTTAATAAAACAACGACGTATACAAAAGAATCACTGACAATTACGAATACGCCAAACAAGGCATTTGAAACGATTCAAAATGACACAATTGGTCCATTACCTAGAACATAGTGTGGTATAAAAAACGCAGCTACAATTGTATGCGGATTAACCAAATACCTTGATGCGTTTCTGAAGCAATTTTTTATCATTTGATTCTTATTTATGGTCCTGTGAAATTACTAATAATAATAATGATAAATTTAAGATTAAACATAAAACGTCTACACTATATCACCATCAGAACGGTGGAAAAAAGTCATAGAACTGTCAATGAATATTTATGTTCATTCATGTCTATTGATTTAAACGTTTGGGATGAGTGGATGAAATGTTTGTTTTAATGCAATGCCAAGCACGGTAAAAAAAACTTACATACATATTAATTTCTTGAGCAAGAAATTATAGACTCAATATACAATTATCAATAACATGAAAAAGAACTAAAATATAAATTACAAATAGCACAATAAAGAGCTATAGATTTAGTTAAGAAAGCCAAAGATTAACAAAAACTTTATTATGATAAAACAGTAAATGTTTAGGTTCATATAATTAAATAATAAGCTATTTGTACGTGCGCTGCAGTTTGCGCAGACACACAGCAAATAAGTAAACATCAACAAATAATATTGCAAACACTGCACTCAACAGCAGTGGGTCAGCGGCCGCCTCATATTGCAAACGCTGACTTCAGCACTTGACTCATTTGTGAGGAGCCATATAGCGTTGACATATGCTATATGCGCCCCTCGCAACAACTACCACATATGCTATAGGCAGCCCTCGCAACAACTGCAACGAACGCGTCAGCACATTTCGTCAACAACAAAATCAACGCCAAACAGCGATCAGAACCAACGGCACACTTACCTTTGGTCAGCATTTATACAAGAAGCCCACCGTGGGAGAACAAGCTCGTATAACAACCAGCACGTGCCTACGTCAGCGGACACCACCACTTGGTTGCCTCACACTGAGGTCGCTGCACTCGATGGTATTAACCCAGCGGGTGTCTCATATTACAATCGCTGCCCTCAGCGGAAGCATAATAACAGCCACACTGGAAAGTATGAACTTAGGAAATTGCGATCGCTGCATTAGATGCACGCGCCACACAAAACTGTCAAATAATGTATTTTAGAATTAAGAATTTTGTATAAATAAAGCCATGCTCATCAGAGCAAGACAGTTCGAATCTAATCTTCAACTCCGCAAGCTTGATTTCTACCATCGCACTTACTGTGCGCATCGAAGGATCTCATTCTCCGTAGTCCACCTAGTTACAAGTGCTAGTTGCGACGCCCATTAGTAGTCAGTTTCTGTACTGAATACTTCCCTTAAAACACACACAAACATTTTGGTGACCCCGACGTGATTGGTAAATCACGTGGTGGTAATCATTTTGGTGACAAACATTTTGGTGACCCCGACGGTTGGAACCTGAAGTTGTCAACGAGGCGACAAAAGGATAACCAACCTCCAAAAATCCATATTTGAAGTTGTCAACAAGGCGACAAGCAAAGGATACCTACAATCTCCTAACTCAGATCACTATTCTGTGTTAGTGAGACCATCTGAAGTTGTCAACCAGGCGACATATCAGAATAACAGTGTGCTCTCTTTTCGATAAACGACCATAGCACTAACAGCAAAGTCCAACAAGCGACAAAAATAAGAAACAAATATACCTATACATATCTGTAAAAGTCCAACAAGCGACAAAATTCTGTAAAATGGCATCAGAAAAGTTAACCATCGAAGAGTTACTTGATGTCCAGCAAGATATCGGCAATGAAATTGCACGGCTGGTATCTAACTATAAAAAGGATTTCGCTGAGAGAAAATCTCAGACTGGCTATCACAGAATTAAAACAGACTCTCTCAACAAGAAATGGAGTTCTGTTCAAGAAAATGACGAAGTCATTAGAAAATCTGGCGAGCTACCAGACAATCATCAATACTTCAGCTACTATGAGGACATAAGATTAACTGTCCTGAAGTGCTTAGAAGCAATGAAAAACGAAGCTGAAACTATAAATCAAGCCACAAGCAAGAGGCTTGAGATTGGCGATGATCAGCGTCAGCAATCCACCTTAGAACTCAAGGTGATTGCATTGTGCCGGCGACAAAGGGCAATGATCGCATCACTGAATCGCACATTGCACCTAGGCACCCCTACTGAGCAAACAAAACAATAAGCAGTGCACCAATGACATTAGCTTGCCTCGTGTAACCATCCCCAAATTTGATGGGGATATACTAAAATGGACACAATTTTTCGATATGTTTGTGTCCATGGTACACAATACCAACATGCCAACAATTCAAAAAATGTGGTATTTAAAAACCAGCGTGGTCGGTGAGGCAGAAAGATTAATACGCCAAATCGATTTGAAAGAGGATAATTACCTCCACGCATGGGATATCTTGGTTGACGCTTACAACAATCCAAGAGACATTGCATCAACGGTATTGAACCGATTCTTAATGCAACAAGCAATTAACGATAATGTGAAATCGCTTAAGGAGCTTTACATAGTCACCTTGGAGTCCCTTGCATCTCTCAAGGGACTGGGACTAGACATTTCAACGTGGGACCCTATTCTAATTGCGGTCATAAGAAATAAGCTCGACAGCACAAATAAAACGCTGTACGAGTAATCACTAAGCAATTCGAAGAAGATACAAAAACTGGACACCATGCTTCAGTTTCTTGAGCAAAGAGTTCGTGTTTTAGCTAGCGGAAGCAAAACACATAGCAATACCAAAAGAGACTCGTGCATCCTCCTCAACTACAAAGAAGGATTGTGTCTACTGCAAGAAGGCTCATCATGTCATATTTCGATGCACCGACTTCCGTGCAAAGACAGCCGCTGAGAGATTAAATTGGATTCAACGGCAAAGGCTATGCGTCAACTGCCTCAGTGCAGGTCACATGGCAAAGGTTTGCCCAAATCCCTTTAAATGCTTCAAGTGCCAAAAAAGACATCATACGCTGCTGCATTTGGAAAATTCCCCATTGGAGCCACAAAATCCAATTGTGGCATCAGCAAGTAGTAAGAATATGAATCTACTTGCAACAGCAAAAGTAATAGTCCAAGGAAATAATGGACAACAAGCAACGTTCAAGGCGTTGCTGGATTCTGGATCACAGATCAACGTGATATCAGAACGACTCGCCGCTTTGTTATCATTAGACCGACACGGTTCCACATTACGAATTGAAGGCATCGGTGGACAGCAAAAGACAAGCAGAGCTCGTGCAAATTTGTTGGTAAAGTCATTACACAACGACTTTACAATGCGGATTGAAACAGTTATTCTACCGCACATCATTACGGATCAGCCAGCTCAAAGTATAAATAACAAAGATTGGAATATGCCAGCAAACCTACCGTTGGCAGATCCCCAATTCAATAAACCTGGCAAAATCGACATGCTCATCGGTGCGGAACATTATTATGCACTATTGCTCCCGCAACAACATAAAATTCCCTCTGGTCCAATCATGCAAAAGACCAAGTTGGGATGGGTTGTGGCGGGAAAAATCAAAAATTCAAGGATGTCGGCAGCCATTTGTGCAGTAGCATACGGGAGAGGAAACGAACACCCTTTTGGAGCGATTCTGGACCCTTGACAACTTGGAAACCAGCAGAAAGGCATCGTACACCAACTGAAAAGGAGTGCGAGAGCCATTTCATTAAGATCTTGCAGACTGCAGAGGATGGGAGATTCATCGTAAAATTGCCGTTTGCTGAACATTCTTCAGCCCTGGGGCCCTCGTTGGAGACTGCAGAAAAAAGGTTCCTCGCATTAGAAAGGAGGACAGATTCAAAAATCTGGAAATCATATGTGGACTTCATGACCGAATATGAACAATTGGGTCATATGAAAGCTCTTCCTCGAAACCTTCTTCCAACAAACCACTATTTCATCCCTCAACATTGCGTGCTGAAACCTGACAGCAGCACCACCAAGCTAAGAGTAGTCTTCGATGCATCATGTAAGAAAATCACTAAACGACATATTGCAAGTAGGACCCACAGTACAAAGCGATCTCATGTCAATTTTACTGAGATTCAGAACACATAAGTACGTATTTACGGCAGATATAGAAAAGATGTATCGCCAAATATGGATAAACCCTGAGCATCAATTTAATCAAATGATAGTTTGGAGAGAAAATCCAAATGACGAGTTAAAATACTATCGATTAAAAACAATCACATATGGAACAGCATCGGCTCCGTTTCTGGCAACTAAGTGTATAAATCACTTAGCCTCACTTCATTGCAGCAGATCACCATTAGGATCATCTGCCTTGAGGGATGATTTCTACGTAGATGATTGCCTCACAGGAGCAGGCTCAATACAAGATGCAATCCAAATTCGACAGGAGTTGGTAAAAATACTGCTCCCCAACGGATTCAACTTACGCAAATGGTGCTCAAACAATGAGCAAATTCTTCAAGAAATTCCCAAGGACGACATAGTCAGCGATATTAAGCTTGACGAAACACTGGAACACCACAGTGTTAAGACATTGGGCCTTATTTGGATGCCAAATAGTTATCAACTTTGCGGCCGCACACAAAGGAGCACAGCAAAAAGGATTACAAAACGTGTCGTTTGCTTGGAGCTGGCACAGATCTTCGACCCTCTAGGTCTGTTCTCTCCAGTCGTGGTAAAAGCTAAAATTTTTATGCAACGACTCTGGGAATCAAAACTCGACTGGGATGACGAACTACCCACGAACCTTCAGAACGAGTGGAAGGACTACCGAGAGGACTTGCAAAGAGGCAGTGACAAATCAAAATAATTGGCGTCATGTATCGTCTGCCAACAACGCAGCAGATGTGCTCTCAAGAGGAATATCTGCACGAAAGTTACACGAGCACAGTCTATGGCTCTATGGACCACTCTTTCTCCATGGCTCTCGAGACAAGTGGATAGCCCCTCCTATCATCTCTCCGAGCAACCTGGAAAGGAAAACTAAGCATATAAGCTTAGCTGCAACTCAATCAGCAATAGGCGAAGAGTTGTATACCTGCCGACACAGCAACTCATTTTTCAAGTTACAACGCATTGTGGCTTACATGTTGCGATTCTGCTACAAGCGATACAGATCAGCAACGACCACGCTGTGTAAAATGGAACTAGACCACGCTCGCAATATGATTCTACAAACAATACAGCAAGCTGAATTTACAGCTGAACTGAAAGATTTGAAGCGCCACAACACAGTGGACAAAAGGAGTCCTTTATCATCACTCTCACCAATACAAGGGTCAGATGGACTCATGCGAGTTGGAGGTAGATTGGAGCAAGCCCCACTCCCATACAATGCAAGACACCAGATTTTGCTGCCTTACAACGATCCAATAGTGAAAATGATATTGCGAGAGCTGCATGAAGACAACATGCACTGCGGTGCTCAAGCCTTACGAGCAACTGCTAGACAACAGTATTGGATCCTGAACGACAAAACTATGTCGAGAAATATCGTCCACAACTGTGTGACGTGCACCAAGGCGAAACCCAAGCTAATGAATCAAATTATGGGCAATCTGCCAGCCGATCGAGTGACACCAACACGCCCGTTTCTCACGACAGGCGTAGACTACTGCGGACCAATTTGGATTCATCATAAGGTTCACGGAAGAAGCCAGATAAGGCATACATAGCTGTATTCTGTTGCTTCTCTACAAGAATACAAGGCAGTCCACCTCGAGCTGGTCAGTGATCTGACTACAAATGCCTTTTTAGGAGCCCTGCGGCGCTTCCTAAGCCGCCGCGGCAAATGTCAAACAATTCATTGTGACAATGCCACCAATTTTGTTGGAGCAAACAACCAACTAAAGAAACTGGGAGGATCAGTGTTTGGCGAGAAGGCTCAAGCAGAGATCATCAATCACTGCAACAAAAAACAGGTTGCCTTCAAATTCATACCACCACGGGCGCCATCATTTGGAGGCCTATGGGAAGCCGCGGTAAAATCTGCAAAACGACTTCTGGTTACCACGACTAATACCGCATCCCTAACATTCGAAGAGTTAAATACGGTAATTATCGAAATTGAAGCGATCTTAAACTCTCGCCCAATCACCCCAATGTCAAATGATCCCACCGACAACACAGCCCTCACCCCAGCACACTTTCTGATTGGTGAAACGCTGACTGCCCCGCCCGATGTCAACTCTGACCGCAATGAAAAAACCCTACTAAAACGGTGGGAACTAGTTTCCAGACTTAAGCAAGGATATTGGAAACAATGGTCACAGGAATACTTGCAAGAATTGCAAGCTAGACATAAGTGGAAGACCGTCAACCCCAACATCAAGGAAGGCATGCTGGTTATAGTCAAAGAAGACAATTTACCTGTGATGAGTTGGCCAATGGGACGCATTGTCCATACATATCCAGGTCACGATAATCATATTCGTGTGGTTGACGTTAAAACTGCTTCAGGAATCTACAAGCGCCCCATAACCAGGCTTGCGCCGTTATTTCCAGAAGACATGGCCAAAAAACGCCCCATCACGGAAACCGAGGACACACATAAAAATGATGCGCCACCAATTCAACGAAAACGGCTAATGTCACCAACCATAACCTCGTCTTTGCTAATCCTGCTCTTTATGCTACCCTTGGTACTAAAAGATTCAGTGGCTGTGACACGGTTCGACACAAAGCCTGGAATCTATTATGAGAAAATCGGAACAACGAAGAGAGCAGTTTCCGACTGGACCATATTAATATACTATGAATTGGAACCATACTGGCACGACATGAAGATATTTAAGACAGGCATACAGGAATTCAATGACACATGCCCAGAATCAAACAAAGATCATATATGTCCATATGACTCCATATATCAGCACTTTCGTCACGTGTACGATGAATTACAAACCCATCAAGCTATGTTCAATGTTAACAACCGCTGTGAGTTTCAACTCTTTAACAACAAAACACCAACAGCGTGTCAAGTGACTCATAGAACAACCAAAATGGTGTGGTCAAAAACACACCGTCCCAATAATTGGATCTTTGCAACGCATTCGGCAATGGAACTACAAGCGGTATGCAACGGAACCCCGTCTACTATACAACTGACAGGGCACGGGACTCCTATCGCTGTCATCAGGCTGTACTGCACGCAACTCAGAAATCAGCATCAGTACTTTCAACATTATTACAAGTCAAGTGGAAAAAGGTTATGCTCAGTTTGGCAACCTAATCGAGCCAAACACCAAAGGACTTTTACCGAAATTCAACGTATCAGAGAACAAGATACAAGGCGATACGGATCTGGAAGATCTGCAGCTAAAATTGAACACACTCAACAAACAAGAGCTGCCCGAACAAATAAGTTCAGTACAACATCATCATATCGCCGCTTATGCTGCGTTAGTCATATCCATCCTTGTGCTACTTGCCTATGCATTACGAAAGCAACGTTTTTGGACCTGGCAACCAAC
This sequence comes from Drosophila nr. medialis 2 BK-2023a, assembly GCA_035044325.1. Taxonomy (NCBI): domain Eukaryota; kingdom Metazoa; phylum Arthropoda; class Insecta; order Diptera; family Drosophilidae; genus Drosophila; species Drosophila nr. medialis 2 BK-2023a. The sequence continues at coordinate 15,768 of JAWNMH010000345.1, forward strand.
ACCTACAAGGAATGAGGTCGCCACTATACCCGTGCCATCAGCAGCCCCAAGAAGATTCACACTGGATCTAGATGATTGTTGATTCACCGATTCAACGGCCGGGAGAATGTTTAGGTTCATATAATTAAATAATAAGCTATTTGTACGTGCGCTGCAGTTTGCGCAGACACACAGCAAATAAGTAAACATCAACAAATAATATTGCAAACACTGCACTCAACAGCAGTGGGTCAGCGGCCGCCTCATATTGCAAACGCTGACTTCAGCACTTGACTCATTTGTGAGGAGCCATATAGCGTTGACATATGCTATATGCGCCCCTCGCAACAACTACCACATATGCTATAGGCAGCCCTCGCAACAACTGCAACGAACGCGTCAGCACATTTCGTCAACAACAAAATCAATGCCAAACAGCGATCAGAACCAACGGCACACTTACCTTTGGTCAGCATTTATACAAGAAGCCCACCGTGGGAGAACAAGCTCGTATAACAACCAGCACGTGCCTACGTCAGCGGACACCACCACTTGGTTGCCTCACACTGAGGTCGCTGCACTCGATGGCATTAACCCAGCGGGTGTCTCATATTACAATCGCTGCCCTCAGCGGAAGCATAATAACAGCCACACTAGAAAGTATGAACTTAGGAAATTGCGATCGCTGCATTAGATGCACGCGCCACACAAAACTGTCAAATAATGTGTTTTAGAGTTAAGAATTTTGTATAAATAAAGCCATGCTCATCAGAGCAAGACAGTTCGAATCTAATCTTCAACTCCGCAAGCTTGATTTCTACCATCGCACTTACTGTGCGCATCGAAGGATCTCATTCTCCGTAGTCCACCTAGTTACAAGTGCTAGTTGCGACGCCTATTAGTAGTCAGTTTCTGTACTGAATACTTCCCTTAAAACACACACAAACAAGTGGTAAGAGGCATTGTATAAAATAATTTGTTTAAACAAAAAAAAAGATTGTTTAATACAAATAATAAAACACAGAAAAGTGTTGGCGTTTTCGAGGCCAAAAACATCGAAAGTGAAGTGAAGTGAAAATGTTCGCAGAAAAAATCTACGTTCAGGCTGCAGAAGAAGGCTGCGGTAGAAGTAGAAAATACTGGATAGTCGTCGTGGGAGAAAAATTTTTTGGAGACTCGATAGTCGTGGTAATCTTCGTCGTCGAGGGAGAAAAATTTGAAAAGTAAAAAAATCTACGTTCAGGCTGCAGAAGAAGGCTGCGGTGGAAGTAGAAAATACTCGACAGTCGTCGTGGTAATCGTCGTCGTCGAGGGAGAAAATTTTTGGAGACTCGACAGTCGTCGTGGGAGTCGTCGTCGAGGGAGACAATTTTGGAGACTCGACAATCGTCGTCGAGGGAGAAAAATCTCGACAGTCGTCGAGGGAGAAAATATTTGGAGACTCGACAGTCGTCGTGGGAGTCGTCGTCAAGGGAGAAAATTTTTGGAGACTCGACAGTCGTCGTGAGAATCGTCGTCGAGGGAGAAAATATTTGGAGACTCGACAATCGTCGTCGAGGGAGAAAAATCTCCAGAAATAATACAAAGTATTCCGATATTAGTAAAAGAGAATATTGAGTGGCATTTTATTCCCCAGGCAGGACCTCACTTTGAGGAGATATTTCGGAGGCTGGGGTAAAATCAGTAAAATACCATTTGAAACGAGTAATTGAAGACTCTCAATTGACATTCGAAGAAATGTCGACATTATTATATCAGATAGAGGCAGTTTTGAATTCAATTCCACTGTATACATCTGCGGACGATATAGATGACCACGAAGTATTGACTCCAGGCCATTTCTTAATTGGAAGACCAACATTAGGAGCATTGGAAGCCATAACAGAAGATAAGATAGGAAAGCTTGATCGATGGAAATTAATTAAAAAGAGAGAGTCCTGGCAAAAATGGAAAGAAAAGAATTTTGACGCTGCAACAGAGATATAAATGGAAGCAGGACATAAAAAATAAAAGTTCAGGAAGGTTCAATAATTCACAAACTATGTCCTCTAGAAGGAATCCATTAGGGCATCCTACGAACCATACAGATGAGCTCCACAATTGAAAGAAATGAAAATAAGTCTACTGATTGAAATTAATCATGGCAGAATTAATCTAAACATATTACAGTAATTCTCGCTATAATTATAATAAGATATACGATAAGAAAAAATCACTGTAAAAGAAGATTACAAGCCATAAAGTTGTCGGGCCTAATAATTAAATGATAACGCCGACTCTCGGCTGGCCCTTGGCAGAATGTTCAAAAATGAACTCCCTATACGGTAATTTTAGCTATAATTATAATAATATATAATAAGAAAAATCATTGTAAAAAAAGATTAAAAACCATAAAGTTGTCGGGCCTAATAATTAAATGATAACGCCGACTCACAGCCGGCCCTTGGCAGAATGTTCAAAAATGAACACCCTATACAGTAATTTTAGCTACAATTATAATAAGACATACGATAAGAAAAATCACTGTAAAAGAAGATTTCAAGCCATAAAGTTTGTCGGGCCTAATAATTAAGAGATAACGCCGACTCTCGGCTGGCCGTTGGCAGAATGTTCAAAAATGAACACCCTATATAAACATAACAAATGAACACCCTGTGTATATATAAAACATGTACTAGTGTAAGTGTTCGAGAATGAGCGTGTGTGGCTGACCCATGCAGGCCAGCCTTGTTCATCGCGGTACCTGCCGCTGAAGTTGGATTCGCGACTACCGTTATTTGCTGGCGACGGGTTGCCGCCAGCTCGACGGTCGCCGCGACCCAGCCGCTGCTGTGAGGCCGCGATCCAGCTGCCTTCATCAACAGGCCCTGATCCAGCCGCTTTCATCGACAGGCCCCGATCCAGCTGCATTTTACATGTATATTAGGCTAAGCATTTTTATATAAATAAAGAGCCTGCTGGTCAGAGCGGGCAGTTCGATCCTACAAGTCGACTCCTTTAATCGTGCATTAAACATTTGGTCCTTGACGACCTCTAGAGTTAAACCAGCACCTTAAAGTCTGATAGTCAGCTACAGGTTGCAAAAATAATTAACTTTGCGCTCCCCCAAGAGTGGTAAGAGGCATTGTATAAAATAATTTGTTTAAACAAAGAAAAAGATTGTTTAATACAAATAATAAAACACAGAAAAGTGTTGGGCGTTTTCGAGGCCAAAAACATCGAAAGAGAAGTGAAGTGAAAATCTTCGCGGAAAAAATCTACGTTCAGGCTGCAGAAGAAGGCTGCGGTAGAAGTAGAAAATACTGGATAGTCGTCGTGGGAGAAAAATTTTTTGGAGACTCGATAGTCGTGGTAATCCTCGTCGTCGAGGGAGAAAAATTTGAAAAGTAAAAAAATCTACGTTCAGGCTGCAGAAGAAGGCTGCGGTAGAAGTAGAAAATACTCGACAGTCGTCGTGGTAATCGTCGTCGTCGAGGGAGAAAATTTTTGGAGACTCGACATTCGTCGTGGGAGTCGTCGTCGAGGGAGACAATTTTGGAGACTCGACAATCGTCGTGAGAAAAATGCAGTCGTCGAGGGAGAAAATATTTGGAGACTCACAGTGTCGTGGGATCGTGTCAGGGAGAAAATTTTTGGAGACTCGACAGTCGTCGTGGGAGTCGTCGTCAAGGGAGAAAATATTTGGAGACTCGACAATCGTCGTCGAGGGAGAAAAATCTCCAGAAATAATACAAAGTATTCCGATATTAGTAAAAGAGAATATTGAGTGGCATTTTATTCCCCAGGCAGGACCTCACTTTGAGGAGATATTTGGGAGGCTGGGGTAAAATCAGTAAAATACCATTTGAAACGAGTAATTGAAGACTCTCAATTGACATTCGAAGAAATGTCGACATTATTATATCAGATAGAGGCAGTGTTGAATTCAATTCCACTGTATACATCTGCGGACGATATAGATGACCACGAAGTATTGACTCCAGGCCATTTCTTAATTGGAAGACCAACATTAGGAGCAGTGGAAGCCATAACAGAAGATAAGATAGGAAAGCTTGATCGATGGAAATTAATTAAAAAGAGAGAGTCCTGGCAAAAATGGAAAGAAAAGTATTTTGACGCTGCAACAGAGATATAAATGGAAGCAGGATATAAAAAATAAAAGTTCAGGAAGGTTCAATAATTCACAAACTATGTCCTCTAGAAGGAATCCATTAGGGCATCCTACGAACCATACAGAAGAGCTCCACAATTGAAAGAAAGGAATATAAGTCTACTAATTGAAATTAATCATGGCAGAATTAATCTAAACATATTACAATAATTTTAGCTATAATAATATATGCGATAAGAAAAATCACTGTAAAAGAAGATTACAAGCCATAAAGTTTGTCGGGCCTAATAATTAAGAGATAACGCCGACTCTCGGCTGGCCCTTGGCAGAATGTTCAAAAATGAACACCCTATATAAACATAACAAATGAACACCCTGTATATATATAAAACATGTACTAGTGTAAGTGTTCGAGAATGAGCGTGTGTGGCTGACCCATGCAGGCCAGCCTTGTTCATCGCGGTACCTGCCGCTGAAGTTGGATTCGCGACTACCGTTATTTGCTGGCGACGGGTTGCCGCCAGCTCGCGGCGCGACGGTCACCGCGATCTAGCTGCCTTCAGCGACGGTCGCCGCGACCCAGCCGCTGCTGTGAGGCCGCGATCCAGCCGCTGCTGCGAGGCCGCGATCCAGCTGCCTTCATCGACGGTCGCCGCGACCCAGCCGCTGCTGTGAGGCCGCGATCCAGCTGCCTTCATCAACAGGCCCTGATCCAGCTGCTTTCATCGACAGCGATCCAGCTGCATTTTACATGTATATTAGGCTAAGCATTTTTATATAAATGAAGAGCCTGCTCGTCAGAGCGGGCAGTTCGATCCTACAAGTCGACTCCGTTTAATCGTGCATTAAACATTTGGTTTACATTAGAGTTAAACCAGCACCTTAAAGTCTGATAGTCAGCTATAGGTTGCAAAAATAATTAACTTTGCGCTCCCCCAAGAGTGGTAAGAGGCATTGTATAAAATAATTTGTTTAAACAAAAAAAAAGATTGTTTAATACAAATAATAAAACACAGAAAAGTGTTGGGCGTTTTCGAGGCCAAAAACATCGAAAGTGAAGTGAAGTGAAAATCTTCGCGGAAAAAATCTACGTTCAGGCTGCAGAAGAAGGCTGCGGTAGAAGTAGAAAATACTGGATAGTCGTCGTGGGAGAAAAATTTTTTGGAGACTCGATAGTCGTGGTAATCTTTGTCGTCGAGGGAGAAAATTTTGAAAAGTAAAAAAATCTACGTTCAGGCTGCAGAAGAAGGCTGCGGTAGAAGTAGAAAATACTCGACAGTCGTCGTGGTAATCGTCGTCGTCGAGGGAGAAAATTTTTGGAGACTCGACAGTCGTCGTGGGAGTCGTCGTCGAGGGAGACAATTTTGGAGACTCGACAATCGTCGTCGAGGGAGAAAAATCTCGACAGTCGTCGAGGGAGAAAATATTTGGAGACTCGACAGTCGTCGTGGGAGTCGTCGTCAAGGGAGAAAATTTTTGGAGACTCGACAGTCGTCGTGAGAATCGTGTTCGAGGGAGAAAATATTTGGAGACTCGACAATCGTCGTCGAGGGAGAAAAAACTCCAGAAATAATACAAAGTATTCCGATATTAGTAAAAGAGAATATTGAGTGGCATTTTATTCCCCAGGCAGGACCTCACTTTGAGGAGATATTTGGGAGGCTGGGGTAAAATCAGTAAAATACCATTTGAAACGAGTAATTGAAGACTCTCAATTGACATTCGAAGAAATGTCGACATTATTATATCAGATAGAGGCAGTGTTGAATTCAATTCCACTGTATACATCTGCGGACGATATAGATGACCACGAAGTATTGACTCCAGTCCATTTCTTAATTGGAAGACCAACATTAGGAACAGTGGAAGCCATAACAGAAGATAAGATAGGAAAGCTTGATCGATGGAAATTAATTAAAAAGAGAGAGTCCTGGCAAAAATGGAAAGAAAAGTATTTTGACGCTGCAACAGAGATATAAATGGAAGCAGGACATAAAAAATAAAAGTTCAGGAAGGTTCAATAATTCACAAACTATGTCCTCTAGAAGGAATCCATTAGGGCATCCTACGAACCATACAGAAGAGCTCCACAATTGAAAGAAAGGAATATAAGTCTACTAATTGAAATTAATCATGGCAGAATTAATCTAAACATATTACAATAATTTTAGCTATAATAATATATGCGATAAGAAAAATCACTGTAAAAGAAGATTACAAGCCATAAAGTTTGTCGGGCCTAATAATTAAGAGATAACGCCGACTCTCGGCTGGCCCTTGGCAGAATGTTCAAAAATGAACACCCTATATAAACATAACAAATGAACACCCTGTATTTATACAAAACATGTACTAGTGTAAGTGTTCGAGAATGAGCGTGTTTGGCTGACCCATGCAGGCCAGCCTTGTTCATCGCGGTACCTGCCGCTGAAGTTGGATTCGCGACTACCGTTATTTGCTGGCGACGGGTTGCCGCCAGCTCGCGGCGCGACGGTCACCGCGATCTAGCTGCCTTCAGCGACGGTCGCCGCGACCCAGCCGCTGCTGTGAGGCCGCGATCCAGCCGCTGCTGCGAGGCCGCGATCCAGCTGCCTTCATTGACGGTCGCCGCGAGCCAGTCGCTGCTGTGAGGCCGCGATCCAGCTGCCTTCATCAACAGGCCCTGATCCAGCTGCTTTCATCGACAGGCCCCGATCCAGCTGCATTTTACATGTATATTAGGCTAAGTATTTTTATATAAATGAAGACCCTGCTCGTCAGAGCGGGCAGTTCGATCCTACAAGTCGACTCCGTTTAATCGTGCATTAAACATTTGGTTTACATTAGAGTTAAACCAGCACCTTAAAGTCTGATAGTCAGCTATAGGTTGCAAAAATAATTAACTTTGCGCTCCCCCAAGAGTGGTAAGAGGCATTGTATAAAATAATTTGTTTAAACAAAAAAAAAGATTGTTTAATACAAATAATAAAACACAGAAAAGTGTTGGGCGTTTTCGAGGCCAAAAACATCGAAAGTGAAGTGAAGTGAAAATCTTCGCGGAAAAAATCTACGTTCAGGCTGCAGAAGAAGGCTGCGGTAGAAGTAGAAAATACTGGATAGTCGTCGTGGGAGAAAAATTTTTTGGAGACTCGATAGTCGTGGTAATCTTCGTCGTCGAGGGAGAAAAATTTGAAAAGTAAAAAAATCTACGTTCAGGCTGCAGAAGAAGGCTGCGGTAGAAGTAGAAAATACTCGACAGTCGTTGTATAAATGATATACACTCGCGAGTTGAGTTGTAAATTCAGACTGCCCGCTCTGACGAGCAGGCCCTTTATTTATATAAAACTCTTAAGCCTAAAATACATAGAAATACATTAAAATACAATATGCAGCCGCTTAAGGCAACTGCATTGGTCCCTTATCGAGTGCGGCCGTTTGTAAGGCGACCGCTATCTCACTCCATCGAGTGCAGCCGCTTGTAAGGCGTCTCACTCCATCGACCTCTCTAAAAATAGCTTAACACCATGCAAGCCAGCCTCAAGTGCCTAATCTTGCGGGCGCTGCATGAGCTAGCTATCAGCATATCTCATGTTCATACTTAAACAATGCTGGCTTGCATGGGTCAGCTATCAGCATCTCTCATGTTCATACTTGAACATTCTCCAGGGGGGCAGTAAATCTGATATTAAGCAATTCTCTAGTCTGTAAGCATCTTATCCTTATATAAATTATAAGACCTATTATAACAGCTATTACTTAAAAGAGTGACATGTGTCCACTTGCAGTGAAAAAATGCAAGTCGCCTAAATGCACTTTGTGGTCGTTGAGGTATTGGATTTTCTTTTGCAGTTTCCCAAGCTCCCGGGTGTTGTTAATTGTCAGCGATCCAATGGGTGTTAGCTCGAAAGGTTGATCGTCGTCTGCTTGCCTTATGAAGTGCGTCGAGAAATTCCCTCTAATCGCTGTGTTTACACTCTGAGGGGCCTGTAGAGTCACGCCTTTCAGTCTTAATGAGCACCCTTCATCCAGGTCCAGGATGCCCACACTCGGCAATTTGACTAACTGATGATGCGAGTCACTGCATTGGATTTGACCCGATGTATTCGTAAATGTCTTAAACAACCAGCGATTGTGGGCACCCAGTTCCATCCAAAATGATTGTTCTTTGTATTCAATCATTAAACACGACATTTTTTAGTGGGGCTTCATTGGTGTTGTTTCACAGAAATTCTCTTCTGCATCTTTCCATGCCCAGTTACCTTGGCAGACTCTTGTTTCCTCGTCCTCCCAACGGCACTTGTTCAGATCTGAGTCAGACATTAAGTGGAAGGTGTTTAGTGCCGTGTTGAATATCATATATTTCGCTGCTACCACTGGAATTATTTTCTGATTATTGGAGATGAATGGTATCGGAATTATCTTGAAGATGGCTGACTCCTGATTCAAGTATAGTGGAATTTTCGCTTTAATTAAGATCATCTCATCTTTGAATATTCCATGCGCCGCGAGAAGCTTATATGCTGCTTGCAGTTTATGACCAGCAGTTTTCCCAGGTAGTATGTGGTTGCGTGGTATAACATCCTGCACTTTATTCATCTCTTTTAACATTTGAGAAGGCTTTATGAGTATGGGATTCAATTTCCCTTGATTTAAGTCCATGAATAAATCAATTATTTTTTCTTGAATTGCCTCCGCATCGTCGATCTGGTCTTTCAGTTGGTGCATGAGTAGCAAGAATTTAATTGCCTCTCGGTATACCAGATATTGAACCTTGATATATGCAGTCATATCGTTCAATTTTTTAGTCATCTCAATGAAGTTTTCGTTGA
>JAWNMH010000346.1:0-30182 GCA_035044325.1 Drosophila nr. medialis 2 BK-2023a
TATCGATTTTCAGGCAATAATTTTTACTTGTCTTTCGACCCAAAATCACGTTTTCAACTTGAAATGTAAGATTGATTTAGGGGCAAAACTATGATCAAAAAGATCTCGCTTTTTAAAAAAAATTGAGTTTTGACGAAGTTATGGCATTTTGAAGTTTCGACCTATTCCCATTATGGCATCTTGAAGTTTCGACCTATGCCCATTTATCGATTTTCAGGCTTTAATTTTTGCTTGTCTTCCGACCCAAAATCACGTTTTCAACTTGAAATGTAAGATTGATTTAGGGGCAAAACTATTATCAAAAGCTCTCGCTTTTTAAAAAACCTCTCTCTTTTGAAAAAAAAAGTTGACTTTTGACGAAGTTATGGCATTTTGAAGGTTCGACCATGCCCATTTATCGATTTTCAGGCTATAATTTTTGCTTGCCTTCCGACCTAAAACCACGTTTTCAACTTGAAATGTAAGAAATGATGTAGGGGTAAAACTATTATCAAAAAGCTATCGATTTTTAAAAAAAGTTGAGTTTTGACGAAATTATGGCATCTTGTAGTTTCGACCTATGCCCATTTATCGATTTTCAGGCAATAATTTTTATTTGTCTTTCGACCCAAAATCACGTTTTCAACTTGAAATGTAAGATTGATTTAGGGGCAAAACTATAATCAAAAAGCTCTTCCTTTTTATAAAAAGTTGAGTTTTGACGAAATTATGGCATCTTGTAGTTTCGACCTATGCCCATTTATCGATTTTCAGGCTATAATTTTTGCTTGTATTCCGACCCAAAATCACGTTTTCAACTTGAAATGTAAGATTGATTTAGGGGCAAAACTGTGATCAAAAAGCTCTCGCTTTTTAAAAAAAGTTGAGTTTTGACGGACTTATGGCATTTTGAAGTTTCGACCTATTCCCATTATGGCATTTTGAAGCTTCGACCTATGCCCATTTATCGATTTTCAGGCTTTAATTTTTGCTTGTCTTCTGACCCAAAATCACGTTTTCAACTTGAAATGTAAGATTGATTTAGGGGCAAATCTATTATCAAAAAGCTCTCGCTTTTTAAAAAAACCTCTCTCTTTTGAAAAAAAAGTTGACTTTTGACGAAGTTATGGCATTTTGAAGGTTTGACCTATGCCCATTTATCGATTTTCAGGCTATAATTTTTGCTTGCCTTCCGACCTAAAATCACGTTTTCAACTTGAAATGTAAGAAATTATGTAGGGGTAAAACAATTATCAAAAAGCTATCGATTTTTAAAAAAAGTTGAGTTTTGACGAAGTTATGGCATTTTGAAGTTTGGACCTATTCCATTATGGCATTTTGAAGTTTCGACCTATGCCCATTTATCGATTTTCAGGCTTTAATTTTTGCTTGTCTTCCGACCCAAAATCACGTTTTCAACTTGAAATGTAAGATTGATTTAGGGGCAAAACTATTATCAAAAAGCTCTCGCTTTTTAAAAAAACCTCTCTCTTTTGAAAAAAAAAGTTGAGTTTTGACGAAGTTATGGCATTTTGAAGGTTCGACCTATGCCCATTTATCGATTTTCAGGCTATAATTTTTGCTTGCCTTCCGACCTAAAATCACGTTTTCAACTTGAAATGTAAGAAATTGATTTAGGGGTAAAACTATTATCAAAAAGCTATCGATTTTTAAAAAAAGTTGAGTTTTGACGAAATTATGGCATCTTGTAGTTTCGACCTATGCCCATTTATCGATTTTCAGGCAATAATTTTTACTTGTCTTTCGACCCAAAATCACGTTTTCAACTTGAAATGTAAGATTGATTTAGGGGCAAAACTATAATCAAAAAGCTCTTCGCTTTTTATAAAAAGTTGAGTTTTGACGAAATTATGGCATCTTGTAGTTTCGACCTATGCCCATTTATCGATTTTCAGGCTTTAATTTTTGCTTGTCTTCCGACCCAAAATCACGTTTTCAACTTGAAATGTAAGATTGATTTAGGGGCAAAACTATGATCAAAAAGCTCTCGCTTTTTAAAAAAAGTTGAGTTTTGACGAAGTTATGGCATTTTGAAGTTTCGACCTATTCCCATTATGGCATTTTGAAGCTTCGACCTATGCCCATTTATCGATTTTCAGGCTTTAATTTTTGCTTGTCTTCTGACCCAAAATCACGTTTTCAACTTGAAATGTAAGATTGATTTAGGGGCAAAACTATTATCAAAAAGCTCTCGCAAAAATTAAAGCCTGAAAATCGATTATTGGGCATAGGTTGAAACTTCAAAATGACATAATTTCGTCAAAACACAACTTTCTTTAAAAAGCGAGAGCTTTTTGATCATAGTTTTGCACCTAAATCAATCTAACATTTCGAGTTGAAAACGTGATTTTGGGTCGGAAGACCATCTTAAATTATAGCCGGAAAATCGATAAATGGGCACAGGTCGAAACTTCAAAATGACATAATTTCGTCAAAACTCAACTTTTCTTAAAAACGTAGAGCTTTTTGACCATAGTTTTACCCCTACATAATTTCTTACATTTCGAGTTGAAAACGTGATTTTGGGTCGGAAGACCATCTTAAATTATAGCCGGAAAATCGATAAATGGGCATAGGTCGAAACTTCAATATGCCATAACTTCGTCAAAACTCAACTTTTTTTAAAAAGCTAGATCTTTATGATCATAGTTTTGCCCCTAAATCAATCTTACATTTCAAGTTGAAAACGTGATTTTGGGACGGAAGACAAGCAAAAATTATAGCCTGAAAATCGATAAATAGGCATAGGTCGAAGCTTCAAAATGCCATAATGGGAATAGGTCGAAACTTCAAAATGCCATAACTTCGTCAAGACTCAATTTTTTTTAAAAACTAGGGTTTTTGATCATAGTTTTGCCCCTAAATAAATCTTACATTTCAAGTTGAAAACGTGATTTTGGGTCGGAAGACAATCTTAAATTATAGCCGGAAAATCGATAAATGGGCATAGGTCGAAACTTCAATATGCCATAACTTCGTCAAAACTCAACTTTTTTTAAAAAGCTAGAGCTTTTTGATCATAGTTTTGCACCTAAATCAATCCTACATTTCAAGTTGAAAACGTGATTTTGTGTCGGAAGACAAGCAAAAATTAAAGCCTGAAAATCGATAAATGGGCTAGATCGAAACTTCAAAGTGCCATAATTTCGTCAAAACTCATATTTTTTTAAAAAGCGAGAGGTTTTTTTAAAAAGCGAGAGCTTTTTGATAATAGTTTTGCCCATAAATCAATCTTACATTTCAAGTTGAAAACGTGATTTTGGGTCTTAAGACAAACAAAAATTATAGCCTGAAAATCGATAAATGGGCATAGGTCGAAACTTCAAAGTGCCATAATTTCGTCAAAACTCAACTTTTTTTAAAAAGTGATAGCTTTTTGATAATAGTTTCACCCCTACATAATTACTAACATTTCAAGTTGAAAACGTGATTTTAGGTCGGAAGGCAAGCAAAAATTATTGCCTGAAAATCGATAAATGGGCATAGGTCGAAGCTTCAAAATGCCATAATGGGAATAGGTCGAAACTTCAAAATGCCATAACTTCGTCAAAACTCAACTTTTTTAAAAAGCTAGAGCTTTTTGATCATTGGATAGCCCCTAAATCAATCTTAAAATTAAAGTTGAAAACGTGATTTTGGGTCGGAAGACAAGCAAAAATTATAGCCTGAAAATCGATAAATGGGCATAAATTGAAATTTTAAAATGCCATAACTCCATCAAAACTCAACTTTTTTTAAAATGCGAAATCTTTTTGATAATAGTTTTGCCCCTAAATCAATCTTACATTTCAAGTTGAAAACGTGATTTTAAGTCGGAAGACAGGCAAAAATTAAAGCCTGAAAATCGATAAATGGGCATAGGTCGAAACTTCAAAGTGCCATAATTTCGTCAAAACTCAACTTTTTTTTTAAAAATCGAGGGCTTTTTGATCAAAGTTTTGCCCCTAAATCAATATTACATTTCAAGTTGAAAACGTGATTTTGGGTCGGAAGACAAGCAAAAATTATAGCCTGAAAATCGATAAATGGGCATAGGTCGAACCTTCAAAATGCCATAACTTCGTCAAAACTCAACTTTTTTTTTCAAAAGAGAGAGGTTTTTTTAAAAAGCTAGAGCTTTTTGATAATAGTTTTGCCCCTAAATCAATCTTACATTTCAAGTTGAAAACGTGATTTTGTGTCGGAAGACAAGCAAAAATTAAAGCCTGAAAATCGATAAATGGGCATAGGTCGAAGCTTCAAAATGCCATAATGAGAATAGGTCGAAACTTCAAAATGCCATAACTTCGTCAAAACTCAATTTTTTTTTAAAAAGCGAGAGCTTTTTGATCATAGTTTTGCCCCTAAATCAATCTTACATTTCAAGTTGAAAACGTGATTTTAAGTCGGAAGACAGGCAAAAATTAAAGCCTGAAAATCGATAAATGGGCATAGGTCGAAACTACAAGATGCCATAATTTCGTCAAAACTCAACTTTTTTTAAAAATCGATAGCTTTTTGATAATTGTTTTACCCCTACATAATTTCTTACATTTCAAGTTGAAAACGTGATTTTAGGTCGGAAGGCAAGCAAAAATTATAGCCTGAAAATCGATAAATGGGCATAGGTCAAACCTTCAAAATGCCATAACTTCGTCAAAAGTCAACTTTTTTTTTCAAAAGAGAGAGGTTTTTTTAAAAAGCGAGAGCTTTTTGATAATAGATTTGCCCCTAAATCAATCTTACATTTCAAGTTGAAAACGTGATTTTGGGTCAGAAGACAAGCAAAAATTAAAGCCTGAAAATCGATAAATGGGCATAGGTCGAAGCTTCAAAATGCCATAATGGGAATAGGTCGAAACTTCAAAATGCCATAAGTCCGTCAAAACTCAACTTTTTTTAAAAAGCGAGAGCTTTTTGATCACAGTTTTGCCCCTAAATCAATCTTACATTTCAAGTTGAAAACGTGATTTTGGGTCGAAAGACAAATAAAAATTATTGCCTGAAAATCGATAAATGGGCATAGGTCGAAACTACAAGATGCCATAATTTCGTCAAAACTCAACTTTTTTTAAAAATCGATAGCTTTTTGATAATAGTTTTACCCCTACATCATTTCTTACATTTCAAGTTGAAAACGTAGTTTTAGGTCGGAAGGCAAGCAAAAATTATAGCCTGAAAATCGATAAATGGGCATTGGTCGAACCTTCAAAATGCCATAACTTCGTCAAAAGTCAACTTTTTTTTTCAAAAGAGAGAGGTTTTTTAAAAAGCGAGAGCATTTTGATAATAGTTTTGCCCCTAAATCAATCTTACATTTCAAGTTGAAAACGTGATTTTGGGTCGGAAGACAAGCAAAAATTAAAGCCTGAAAATCGATAAATGGGCATAGGTCGAAACTACAAGATGCCATAATTTCGTCAAAACTCAACTTTTTTTAAAAATCGATAGCTTTTTGATAATTGTTTTACCCCTACATAATTTCTTACATTTCAAGTTGAAAACGTGATTTTAGGTCGGAAGGCAAGCAAAAATTATAGCCTGAAAATCGATAAATGGGCATAGGTCAAACCTTCAAAATGCCATAACTTCGTCAAAAGTCAACTTTTTTTTTCAAAAGAGAGAGGTTTTTTTAAAAAGCGAGAGCTTTTTGATAATAGATTTGCCCCTAAATCAATCTTACATTTCAAGTTGAAAACGTGATTTTGGGTCAGAAGACAAGCAAAAATTAAAGCCTGAAAATCGATAAATGGGCATAGGTCGAAGCTTCAAAATGCCATAATGGGAATAGGTCGAAACTTCAAAATGCCATAAGTCCGTCAAAACTCAACTTTTTTTAAAAAGCGAGAGCTTTTTGATCACAGTTTTGCCCCTAAATCAATCTTACATTTCAAGTTGAAAACGTGATTTTGGGTCGGAATACAAGCAAAAATTATAGCCTGAAAATCGATAAATGGGCATAGGTCGAAACTACAAGATGCCATAATTTCGTCAAAACTCAACTTTTTATAAAAAGGAAGAGCTTTTTGATTATAGTTTTGCCCCTAAATCAATCTTACATTTCAAGTTGAAAACGTGATTTTGGGTCGAAAGACAAATAAAAATTATTGCCTGAAAATCGATAAATGGGCATAGGTCGAAACTACAAGATGCCATAATTTCGTCAAAACTCAACTTTTTTTAAAAATCGATAGCTTTTTGATAATAGTTTTACCCCTACATCATTTCTTACATTTCAAGTTGAAAACGTGGTTTTAGGTCGGAAGGCAAGCAAAAATTATAGCCTGAAAATCGATAAATGGGCATTGGTCGAACCTTCAAAATGCCATAACTTCGTCAAAAGTCAACTTTTTTTTTCAAAAGAGAGAGGTTTTTTAAAAAGCGAGAGCATTTTGATAATAGTTTTGCCCCTAAATCAATCTTACATTTCAAGTTGAAAACGTGATTTTGGGTCGGAAGACAAGCAAAAATTAAAGCCAGAAAATCGATAAATGGGCATAGGTCGAAGCTTCAAAATGCCATAATAGGAATAGGTCGAAACTTCAAAATGCCATAACTTCGTCAAAACTCAATTTTTTTTAAAAAGCGAGAGCTTTTTGATCATAGTTGTGCCCCTAAATCAATCTTACATTTCAAGTTGAAAACGTGATTTTGGGTCGAAAGACAAGTAAAAATTATTGCCTGAAAATCGATAAATGGGCATAGGTCGAAACTTTAAAGTGCCATAATTTCGTCAAAACTCAACTTTTTTTTTAAAAAGCGAGAGCTTGTGATCATAGTTTTGCAACTAAATCAATCTTACATTTCAAGTTGATAACGTGATTTTAGGTCGGAAGGCAAGCAAAAATTATAGCCTGAAAATCGATAAATGGGCATAGGTCAAACCTTCAAAATGCCATAACTTCGTCAAAACTCAACTTTTTTTTTCAAAAGAGAAGGTTTTTTAAAAAGCGAGAGCTTTTTGATAATAGTTTTGCCCCTAAATCAATCTTACATTTCAAGTTGAAAACGTGATTTTGGGTCGGAAGACAAGCAAAAATTATAGCCTGAAAATCGATAAATGGGCATAGGTCGAAACTTCAAAATGCCATAACTTGAATAGGTCCAAACTTCAAAATGCCATAACTCCGTCAAAACTCAACTTTTTTTAAAAAGCGAGAGCTTTTTGATCATAGTTTTGCCCCTAAATCAATCTTACATTTCAAGTTGAAAACGTGATTTTGGGTCGGAAGACAAGCAAAAATTATTGCCTGAAAATCGATAAATGGGCATAGGTCGAAACTTCAAAATGCCATAATTTCGTCAAAACTCAACTTTTTTTTAAAAAGCGAGAGCTTTTTGATCATAGTTTTGCCCCTAAATCAATCTTACATTTCAAGTTGAAAACGTGATTTTAGGTCGGAAGACAAGCAAAAATTATAGCCTGAAAATCGATAAATGGGCATAGGTCGAACCTTCAAAATGCCATAACTTCGTCAAAAGTCAACTTTTTTTTTCAAAAGAGAGAGGTTTTTTTAAAAAGCGAGAGCTTTTTGATAATAGATTTGCCCCTAAATCAATCTTACATTTCAAGTTGAAAACGTGATTTTGGGTCGGAAGACAAGCAAAAATTAAAGCCTGAAAATCGATAAATGGGCATAGGTCGAAACTTCAAAGTGCCATAATTTCGTCAAAATTCAGCTTTTTTAAAAAGCGAGAGCTTTTTGATCATAGTTTTGCACCTAAATCAATCTTACATTTCAAGTTGAAAACGTGATTTTGGGTCGGAAGACAATCAAAAATTATAGCCTGAAAATCGATAAATGGGCATAGGTCGAAACTTCAAAATGCCATAACTTCGTCAAAACTCAACTTTTTTTAAAAAGCTAGAGCTTTTTGATCATAGTTTTGCCCCTAAATCAATCTTACATTTCAAGTTGAAAACGTGATTTTGGGTCGGAAGACAAGCAAAAATTATAGCCTGAAAATCGATAAATGGGCATAGATCGAAACTTTAAAATGCCATAACTTGAATAGGTCCAAACTTCAAAATGCCATGACTCCATCAAAACTCAACTTTTTTTAAAATGCGAGAGCTTTTTGATCATAGTTTTGCACCTAAATCAATCTTACATTTCAAGTTGAAAACGTGATTTTGGGTCGGAAGACAAGCTAAAAATTATAGCCTGAAAATCGATAAATGGGCATAGGTCGAAACTTCAATATGCCATAACTTCGTCAAAACTCAACTTTTTTTAAAAAGCGAGAGCTTTTTGATCATAGTTTTGCCCCTAAATCAATCTTACATTTCAAGTTGAAAACGTGATTTTGGGTCGGAAGACAAGCAAAAATTAAAGCCTGAAAATCGATAAATGGGCATAGGTCGAAACTACAAGATGCCATAATTTCGTCAAAACTCAACTTTTTATAAAAAGGAAGAGCTTTTTGATTATAGTTTTGCCCCTAAATCAATCTTACATTTCAAGTTGAAAACGTGATTTTAAGTCGGAAGACAAGCAAAAATTAAAGCCTGAAAATCGATAAATGGGCATAGGTCGAAACTACAAGATGCCATAATTTCGTCAAAACTCAACTTTTTTTAAAAATCGATAGCTTTTTGATAATAGTTTTACCCCTACATAATTTCTTACATTTCAAGTTGAAAACGTGATTTTAGGTCGGAAGGCAAGCAAAAATTATAGCCTGAAAATCGATAAATGGGCATAGGTCGAACCTTCAAAATGCCATAACTTCGTCAAAAGTCAACTTTTTTTTTCAAAAGAGAGAGGTTTTTTTAAAAAGCGAGAGCTTTTTGATAATAGTTTTGCCCCTAAATCAATCTTACATTTCAAGTTGAAAACGTGATTTTGGGTCGGAAGACAAGCAAAAATTAAAGCCTGAAAATCGATAAATGGGCATAGGTCGAAGCTTCAAAATGCCATAATGGGAATAGGTCGAAACTTCAAAATGCCATAACTTCGTCAAAACTCAATTTTTTTTAAAAAGCGAGAGCTTTTTGATCATAGTTTTGCCCCTAAATCAATCTTACATTTCAAGTTGAAAACGTGATTTTGGGTCGAAAGACAAGTAAAAATTATTGCCTGAAAATCGATAAATGGGCATAGGTCGAAACTTTAAAATGCCATAATTTCGTCAAAACTCATTTTTTTTTAAAAAGCGAGAGCTTTTTGATCATAGTTTTGCCCCTAAATCAATCTTACATTTCAAGTTGATAACGTGATTTTGGGTCGGAAGACAAGCAAAAATTAAAGCCTGAAAATCGATAAATGGGCATAGGTCGAAACTTCAAAATGCCATAATTTCGTCAAAACTCAACTTTTTTTTCAAAAGCAGAGGTTTTTTTAAGCGATAGCTTTTTGATAATAGTTTTGCCCCTAAATCAATCTTACATTTCAAGTTGAAAACGTGATTTTGGATCGGGAGACAAGCAAAAATTATAGCCTGAAAATCGATAAATGGGCATAGGTCGAAACTTCAAAGTGCCATAATTTCGTCAAAATCAACTTTTTTTTCAAAAGCGAGAGGTTCTTTAAAAAGCGAGAGCTTTTTGATAATAGTTTTGCCCCTAAATCAATCTAACATTTCAAGTTGAAAACGTGATTTTGGGTCTGAAGACAATCTTAAATTATAGCCGGAAAATCGATAAATGGGCATAGGTCGAAACTACAATATGCCATAACTTCGCCAAAACTCAACTTTTTTTAAAAAGCTATGAGTTTTTTGATCATAGTTTTGCAACTAAATCAATCTCACATTTCAAGTTGATAACGTGATTTTGGGTCGGAAGACAAGCAAAAATTAAAGCCTGAAAATCGATAAATGGGCATAGGTCGAAACTTCAAAATGCCATAATTTCGTAAAAACTCAACTTTTTTTAAAAAGCAAGAGCTTTTTGATTAATAGTTTTCCCCTAAATCAATCTTACATTTCAAGTTGAAAACGTGATTTTGGGTCGGAAGACAAGCAAAAATTAAAGCCGGAAAATCGATAAATGGGCATAGGTCGAAACTTCAAAATGCCAAAACTTCGTCAAAACTCAACTTTTTTTAAAAAGCTAGAGCTTGTTGATCATAGTTTTGCCCCTAAATCAATCTTACATTTCAAGTTGAAAACGTGATTTTGGGACGGAAGACAAGCAAAAATTAAAGCCAGAAAATCGATAAATGGGCATAGGTCCAAACTTCAAAATGCCATGACTCCGTCAAAACTCAACTTTTTTTAAAAAGCGAGAGCTTTTTGATCTTAGTTTTGCCCCTAAATCAATCTTACATTTCAAGTTGAAAACGTGATTTTGGGTCGGAAGACAAGCAAAAATTATTGCCTGAAAATCGATAAATGGGCATAGGTCGAAACTACAAGATGCCATAATTTCGTCAAAACTCAACTTTTTTTAAAAATCGAGAGCTTTTTGATCATAGTTTTACCCCTACATCATATCTTACATTTCAAGTTGAAAACGTGGTTTTGGGTCGGAAGGCAAGCAAAAATTAAAGCCTGAAAATCGATAAATGGGCATAGGTCGAACCTTCAAAATGCCATAACTTCGTCAAAACTCAACTTTTTTTTTCAAAAGAGAGAGGCTTTTTAAAAAGCGAGAGCATTTTGATAATAGTTTTGCCCCTAAATCAATCTTACATTTCAAGTTGAAAACGTGATTTTGGGTCGGAAGACAAGCAAAAATTAAAGCCAGAAAATCGATAAATGGGCATAGGTCGAAGCTTCAAAATGCCATAATAGGAATAGGTCGAAACTTCAAAATGCCATAACTTCGTCAAAACTCAACTTTTTTTAAAAAGCGAGAGCTTTTTGATCATAGTTGTGCCCCTAAATCAATCTTACATTTCAAGTTGAAAACGTGATTTTGGGCGGAAGACAAGCAAAAATTAAAGCCGAAAATCGATAAATGGGCATAGATCGAAACTTCAAAGTGCCATAATTTCGTAAAACGCATCTTTTTTTAAAAAGCCAGAGCTTTTTAAACATTGATTAGCCCCTGAATCAATCTTAAGTTAAGTTGAAAACGTGATTTTGGGCGGAAGACAACAAAAATTAAGCCGAAAATCGATAAATGGGCATAAATTGAAAGTTTAAAATGCCATAACTTGAATAGGTCGAAACTTCAAAATGCCAACTCCATCAAAACTCAACTTTTTTTAAAAAGCGAGAGCTTGTTGATCATAGTTTTGCAACTAAATCAATCTTACATTTCAAGTTGAAAACGTGATTTTGGGTCGGAAGACAAGCAAAAATTAAAGCCTGAAAATCGATAAATGGGCATAGGTCGAAACTTCAAAATGCCATAATTTCGTCAAAACTCAACTTTTTTTGAAAAGCGAGAGCTTTTTGATCATAGTTTTGCCCCTAAATCAATCTTACATTTCAAGTTGAAAACGTGATTTTGGGTCGGAAGACAAGCAAAAATTATAGCCTGAAAATCGATAAATGGGCATAGGTCGAAACTTCAAAATGCCATAATTTTGTCAAAACTCAACTTTTTTTTCAAAAGCGAGAGGTTTTTTTAAAAAGTGAGAGCTTTTTGATAATAGTTTTGATCAACTAGCAATTAAATCAACTTACATTTCAACTTGAAAACTGATTTTGGTCGGAGACCAAAATTAAGCCTGAAAATCGATAAATGGGCATAGATCGAAACTTCAAAGTGCCATAATTTCGTCAAAATTCAACTTTCTTTAAAAAGCGATAGCTTTTTGATCATAGTTTTGCACCTAAATCAATCTAACATTTCAAGTTGAAAACGTGATTTTGGGTCTGAAGACAATCTTAAATTATAGCCGGAAAATCGATAAATGGGCATAGGTCGAAACTTCAATATGCCATAACTTCGCCAAAACTCAACTTTTTTTTAAAAAGCTTGAGTTTTTTGATCATAGTTTTGCAACTAAATCAATCTTACATTTCAAGTTGATAACGTGATTTTGGGTCGGAAGACAAGCAAAAATTAAAGCCTGAAAAACGATAAATGGGCACAGGTCGAAACTTCAAAATGCCATAATTTCGTAAAAACTCAACTTATTTTAAAAAGCAAGAGCTTTTTGATTATAGTTTTCCCCTAAATAAATCTTACATTTCAAGTTGAAAACGTGATTTTGGGTCGGAAGACAAGCAAAAATTAAAGCCTGAAAATCGATAAATAGGCATAGGTCAAGCTTCAAAATGCCATAATGGGAATAGGTCGAAACTTCAAAATGCCATAACTTCGTCAAGACTCAATTTTTTTTTAAAAGCTAGAGCTTTTTGATCATAGTTTTGCCCCTTAATAAATCTTACATTTCAAGTTGAAAACGTGATTTTGGGTCGGAAGACAATCTTAAATTATAGCCGGAAAATCGATACATGGGCATAGGTCGAAACTACAAGATGCCATAATAACTTTTTTTAAAAAGCTAGAGCTTTTTGATTATAGTTTTCCCCTAAATAAATCTTACATTTCAAGTTGAAAACGTGATTTCGGGTCGGAAGACAAGCAAAAATTAAAGCCTGAAAATCGATAAATGGGCATAGGTCGAAACTTTAAAGTGCCATAATTTCGTCAAAACTCAACTTTTTTTTAAAAAGCGAGAGCTTTTTGATCATAGTTTTACAACTAAATCAATCTTACATTTCAAGTTGATAACGTGATTTTGGGTCGGAAGACAAGCAAAAATTAAAGCCTGAAAATCGATAAATGGGCATAGGTCGAAACTTCAAAATGCCATAATTTCGTCAAAACTCAACTTTTTTTAAAAAGCTAGAGCTTTTTGATTATAGTTGCATAGGTCGAAACTTCAAATGCCATAATTTCGTAAAAACTCAACTTTTTTAAAAATAGAGCTTTTTGATTATAGTTTTCCCCTAAATAAATCTTACATTTCAAGTTGAAAACGTGATTTTGGGTCGGAAGACAAGCAAAAATTAAAGCCTGAAAATCGATAAATGGGCATAGGTCGAAACTTCAAAATGCCAAATTTCGTAAAAACTCAACTTTTTTTAAAAAGCTAGAGCTTTTTGATTATAGTTTTCCCCTAAATAAATCTTACATTTCAAGTCGAAAACGTGATTTTGAGTCGGAAGACAAGCAAAAATTAAAGCCTGAAAATCGATAAATAGGCATAGGTCGAAGCTTCAAAATGCCATAATGGGAATAGGTCGAAACTTCAAAATGCCATAACTTCGTCAAGACTCAATTTTTTTTAAAAAGCTAGAGTTTTTTGATCATAGTTTTGCCCCTAAATCAATCTTACGTTTCAAGTTGAAAACGTGATTTTGGGTCGGAAGACAAGCAAAAATTAAAGCCTGAAAATCGATAAATGGGCATAAATTGAAATTTTAAAATGCCATAACTTGAAATCAACTTCAAAAGCCATTATCATCAAAACTCAACTTTTTAATGCGGATTTTGACTTAGCGCACCTAATTCAATCTTAAATGAAATCGATAAATCATAAGTTGAAAACGTGATTTTGGGTCGGAAGACAAGCAAAAATTAAAGCCTGAAAATCATAAATGGGCAATCGAAACTTCAAAGTGCCATAATTTCGTCAAAACTCATCTTTTTTAAAAAGCCAGAGCTTTTTGATCATTGATTAGCCCCTAAATCAATCTTAAAATTAAAGTTGAAAACGTGATTTTGGGTCGGAAGACAAACAAAAATTATAGCCTGAAAATCGATAAATGGGCATAAATTGAAATTTTAAAATGCCATAACTTGAATAGTATGAAACTTCAAAATGCCATAACTCCATCAAAACTCAACTTTTTTTTAAAATGCGAGATCTTTTTGATCATAGTTTTGCACCTAAATCAATCTAACATTTCAAGTTGAAAACGTGATTTTGGGTCGGAAGACAATCAAAAATTATAGCCTGAAAATCGATAAATGGGCATAGGTCGAACCTTCAAAATGCCATAACTTCGTCAAAACTCAACTTTTTTTCAAAAGCGAGAGGTTCTTTTAGAAAGCTAAGCTTTTTGATAATAGTTTTGCCCTTAAATCAATCTTACATTTCAACTTGAAAACGTGATTTTGGGTCGGAAGACAAGCAAAAATTATTAAGCCTGAAAATCGATAAATGGGCATAGGTCGAACCTTCAAAATGCCATAACTTCGTCAAAACTCAACTTTTTTTTAAAAAGCGAGAGCTTTTGTATGATCATTTTTGCCCCTAAATCAATCTTACATTTCAAGTTGAAAACGTGATTTTGGGTCGGAAGACAAGCAAAAATTATAGCCTGAAAATCGATAAATGGGCATAAATTGAAATTTTAAAATGCCATAACGTGAATAGTATGAAACTTCAAAATGCCATAACTTCGTCAAAACTCAACTTTTTTTTTAAAAAGCGAGAGCTTTTTGATCATAGTTTTGCACCTAAATCAATCTTACATTTCAAGTTGAAAACGTGATTTTGGGTCGGAAGACAAGCAAAAATTAAAGCCTGAAAATCGATAAATGGGCATAGGTCGAACCTTCAAAATGCCAAATTCGTCAAAACTCAACTTTTTTTCAAAAGCGAGAGGTGCTTTTAGAAACGGATTTTTGATAATAGTTTTGCCCTTAAATCAATCGTACATTTCAACTTGACTGTTTTGCGAAACAAGCACATTCAAGTGAAACGTATGGGCAAGCAAGCTTCAAAATCATAATGGGCATAGGTCGAAACTTCAAATGCCAAATTCGTCAAAACTCAACTTTTTTAAAAATTAGAGCTTTTTGATCATAGTTTTGCCCCTAAATCAATCTTACATTTCAAGTTGAAAACGTGATTTTGGGACGGAAGACAAGCAAAAATTAAAGCCAGAAAATCGATAAATGGGCATAAATTGAAATTTTAAAATGCCATAACTTGAATAGGTCCAAACTTCAAAATGCCATGACTCCATCAAAACTCACTTTTTAAAATGCGAGATCTTTTTGATCTTAGTTTTGCACCTAAATCAATCTTACATTTCAAGTTGAAAACGTGATTTTGGGTCGGAAGATAAGCAAAAATTATTGCCTGAAAATCGATAAATGGGCATAGGTTCGAAACTTCAATATGCCATAACTTCGTCAACTCAATTTTTTTAAAAAGCTAGGCTTTTTGATCATTGATTAGCGTGATTTTTCAAGTTGAAATTAAGCCAAATATGAGCCTTTTTGATCATTGATTAGCCCCTAAATCAATCTTACTTCAAGTTGAAAACGTGATTTTGGCGGAGACAACAAAAATTAAGCCTGAAAATCGATAAATGGGCATAAATTGAAATTTTAAAATGCCATAACTTGAATAGGTCCAAACTTCAAAATGCCATAACTCCATCAAAACTCAACTTTTTTTAAAATGCGAGATCTTTTTGATTTTAGTTTTGCACCTAAATCAATCTTACATTTCAAGTTGAAAACGTGATTTTGGGTCGGAAGACAAGCAAAAATTATAGCCTGAAAATCGATAAATGGGCATAGGTCGAACCTTCAAAATGCCATAACTTCGTCAAAACTCAACTTTTTTTTTCAAAAGAGAGAGGTTTTTTAAAAAGCGAGAGCTTTTTGATAATAGTTTTGCCCCTAAATCAATCTTACATTTCAAGTTGAAAACGTGATTTTGGGTCGGAAGACAAGCAAAAATTAAAGCCTGAAAATCGATAAATGGGCATAGGTCAAGCCAAACTTGAATAGGTCAAACTTCAAAATGCCATAACTCTCAAAACTCAATTTTAACTTCGTCAAAGACTCAACTTTTTTTAAAAAGCTAGAGCCTTTTTGATCATTGATTAGCCCCTAAATCAATCTTAAAATTAAAGTTGAAAACGTGATTTTGGGTCGGAAGACAAACAAAAATTATAGCCTGAAAATCGATAAATGGGCATAAATTGAAATTTTAAAATGCCATAACTTGAATAGGTCAAACTTCAAAATGCCATTACTCATCAAAACTCAACTTTTTTTAAAATGCGAGATCTTTTTGATTTTAGTTTTGCACCTAAATCAATCTTACATTTCAAGTTGAAAACGTGATTTTGGGTCGGAAGACAAGCAAAAATTAAAGCCTGAAAATCGATAAATGGGCATAGTCGAAACTACAAATGCCATAATTTCGTCAAAACTCAACTTTTTTTAAAAAGCGAGAGCTTTTTGATACATTGTTGCCCCTAAATCAATCTTACATTTCAAGTTGAAAACGTGATTTTGGGTCGGAAGACAAGCAAAAATTATAGCCTGAAAATCGATAAATGGGCATAGGTCGAAAGCTTCAAAATGCCACTAATTTGGCGATCATAGGAACTCGAAACGTTTTTTTACAAAATGCGCATAAGCTTCGTTCATAAATTTCCCCCTCAACTTTCTTTTAGAAAGCGAGAGCTTTTTGATCATAGTTTTGCACCTAAATCCTAACTTCGTTAAAACGGACTTTCATCAACACATTTCAAGTTGAAAACGTGATTTTGGGTCGGAAGTACAAGCAAAAATTAAAGCCTGAAAATCGATAAATGGGCATAGGTCGAAACTTCAAGATGCCATAATTTCGTCAAAACTCAACTTTTTTTTAAAAAGCGAGAGCTTTTTGATCATAGTTTTGCCCCTAAATCAATCTTACATTTCAAGTTGAAAACGTGATTTTGGGTCGGAAGACAAGCAAAAATTATAGCCGGAAAATCGATAAATGGGCATAGGTCGAAACCTTCAAAATGCCATAACTTCGCAACAAGTCAACTTTTTTTTTCAACAAGAGAGAGGTTTTTTTTAAAAAGCGAGAGCTTTTTGATCATAGTTTTGCCCCTAAATCAATCTTACATTTCAAGTTGAAAACGTGATTTTGGGTCGGAAGACAAGCAAAAATTAAAGCCTGAAAATCGATAAATGGGCATAGGTCGAAACTTCAAAATGCCATAATGGAATAGGTCGAAACTTCAAAATGCCATACTCTCAAAACTCAATTTTTTTTTAAATGCGAGATCTTTTTGATTTTAGTTTTGCACCTAAATCAATCTTACATTTCAAGTTGAAAACGTGATTTTGGGTCGGAAGACAAGCAAAAATTATAGCCTGAAAATCGATAAATGGGCATAGGTCGAAACTTCAAAGTGCCATAATTTCGTCAAAACTCAACTTTTTTTAAAAAGCTAGAGCTTTTTGATCATTGTTTGCCCCTAAATCAATCTTACATTTCAAGTTGAAAACGTGATTTTGGGTCGGAAGACAAGCAAAAATTAAAGCCTGAAAATCGATAAATGGGCATAGATCGAAGCTTCAAAATGCATAATGGAATAGGTCGAAACTTCAAAATGCCATAACTTCAGTCAAAACTCAACTTTTTTTAAAAAGCTAGAGCTTTTTGATCTATAGTTTTCCCCTAAATAAATCTTACATTTCAAGTTGAAAACGTGATTTTGGGTCGGAAGACAAGCAAAAATTAAAGCCTGAAAATCGATAAATGGGCATAGGTCGAAACTTCAAAATGCCATAATTTCGTCAAAACTCAACTTTTTTTAAAAAGCTAGAGCTTTTTGATCATAGTTTTGCCCCTAAATCAATCTTACATTTAAAGTTGAAAACGTGATTTTGGGTCGGAAGACAAACAAAAATTATAGCCTGAAAATCGATAAATGGGCATAGGTCGAAATCTTCAAAATGCCATAACTTGAATAGGTCCAAACTTGCCAATAACTTGCGTCATTAACTTCCATCAAGAGCTCAACTTTTTTTAAAATGCGAGATCTTTTTGATCTTAGTTTTGCACCTAAATCAATCTTACATTTCAAGTTGAAAACGTGATTTTGGGTCGGAAGACAAGCAAAAATTAAAGCCTGAAAATCGATAAATGGGCATAGGTCGAAACTTCAATATGCCATAACTTCGTCAAAACTCAACTTTTTTTAAAAAGCTAGAGCCTTTTTGATCATTGATTAGCCCCTAAATCAATCTTAAAATTCAAGTTGAAAACGTGATTTTGGGACGGAAGACAAACAAAAATTATAGCCTGAAAATCGATAAATGGGCATAAATTGAAATTTTAAAATGCCATAACTTGAATAGGTCCAAACTTCAAAATGCCATAACTCCATCAAAACTCAACTTTTTTTAAAATGCGAGATCTTTTTGATCTTAGTTTTGCACCTAAATCAATCTTACATTTCAAGTTGAAAACGTGATTTTGGGTCGGAAGACAAGCAAAAATTATAGCCTGAAAATCGATAAATGGGCATAGGTCGAAGCTTCAAATGCCATAACTTCGTCAAAACTCAACTTTTTTTAAAAAGCGAGAGCTTTTTGATCATATGCTTAGCCCCTAAATCAATCTAAATTTCAAGTTGAAAACGTGATTTTGGGTCGGAAGACAAACAAAAATTATAGCCTGAAAATCGATAAATGGGCATAAATTGAAATTTTAAAATGCCATAACTTGAATAGGTCGAAACTTCAAAATGCCATTACTCCATCAAAACTCAATTTTTTTTTAAATGCGAGATCTTTTTGATCTTAGTTTTGCACCTAATTCAATCTTACATTTCAAGTTGAAAACGTGATTTTGGGTCGGAAGACAAGCAAAAATTAAAGCCTGAAAATCGATAAATGGGCATAGGTCGAAACTTCAAAGTGCCATAACTTCGTCAAAACTCAACTTTTTTTAAAAAGCCAGAGCCTTTTTGATCATTGATTAGCCCCTAAATCAATCTTAAAATTAAAGTTGAAAACGTGATTTTGGGTCGGAGGACAAACAAAAATTATAGCCTGAAAATCGATAAATGGGCATAAATTGAAATTTTAAAATGCCATAACTTGAATAGGTCCAAACTTCAAAATGCCATAACTCCATCAAAACTCAACTTTTTTTAAAATGCGAGATCTTTTTGATCTTAGTTTTGCACCTAAATCAATCTTACATTTCAAGTTGAAAACGTGATTTTGGGTCGGAAGACAAGCAAAAATTAAAGCCTGAAAATCGATAAATGGGCATAGGTCGAAGCTTCAAAATGCCATAATCGGGAATAGGTCGAAACTTCAAAATGCCATAACTTCGTCAAAACTCAATTTTTTTTAAAAAGCCAGAGCTTTTTGATCATAGTTTTGCCCCTTAATAAATCTTACATTTCAAGTTGAAAACGTGATTTTGGGTCGGAAGACAATCTTAAATTATAGCCGGAAAATCGATAAATGGGCATAGGTCGAAACTTCAATATGCCAAAACTTCGTCAAAACTCAACTTTTTTTAAAAAGCTAGAGCTTTTTGATCATAGTTTTGCCCCTAAATCAATCTTTCGTTTCAAGTTGAAAACGTGATTTTGGGACGGAAGACAAGCAAAAATTAAAGCCTGAAAATCGATAAATTGGCATAAATTGAAATTTTAAAATGCCATAACTTGAATAGGTCCAAACTTCAAAATGCCATAACTCCATCAAAACTCAACTTTTTTTAAAATGCGAGATCTTTTTGATCTTAGTTTTGCACCTAATTCAATCTTACATTTCAAGTTGAAAACGTGATTTTGGGTCGGAAGACAAGCAAAAATTAAAGCCTGAAAATCGATAAATGGGCATAGGTCGAAACTTCAATATGCCATAACTTCGTCAAAACTCAACTTTTTTTAAAAAGCTAGAGCCTTTTTGATCATTGATTAGCCCCTAAATCAATCTTAAAATTAAAGTTGAAAACGTGATTTTGGGTCGGAAGACAAACAAAAATTATAGCCTGAAAATCGATAAATGGGCATAAATTGAAATTTTAAAATGCCATAACTTGAATAGGTCCAAACTTCAAAATGCCATAACTCCATCAAAACTCAACTTTTTTTAAAATGCGAGATCTTTTTGATCTTAGTTTTGCACCTTAATAAATCTTACATTTCAAGTTGAAAACGTGATTTTGGGTCGGAAGACAAGCAAAAATTATAGCCGGAAAATCGATAAATGGGCATAGGTCGAAACTTCAAAGTGCCATAATGGGAATAGGTCGAAACTTCAAAATGCCATAACTTCGTCAAAACTCAATTTTTTTTTAAAAAGCCAGAGCTTTTTGATCATAGTTTTGCCCCTTAATAAATATTACATTTCAAGTTGAAAACGTGATTTTCAGTCAGGAAGACAAGCAAAAATTAAAGCCTGAAAATCGATAAATGGGCATAGGTCGAAGCTTCAAAATGCCATAATGGGAATAGGTCGAAACTTCAAAATGCCATATCTTCGTCAAAACTCAATTTTTTTTTAAAAAGCCAGAGCTTTTTGATCTTAGTTTTGCACCTAAATCAATCTTACATTTCAAGTTGAAAACGTGATTTTGGGTCGGGAGACAATCTTAAATTATAGCCGGAAAATCGATAAATGGGCATAGGTCGAAACTTCAATAAGCCAAAACTTCGTCAAAACTCACCTTTTTTTCAAAAGCAAAAGGTTCTTTTAAAAAGCGAGAGCTTTTTGATAATAGTTTCGCCCTTAAATCAATCTTACATTTCAAGTTGAAAACGTGATTTTGGGTCGGAAGACAAGCAAAAATTAAAGCCTGAAAATCGATAAATGGGCATAGGTCGAAGCTTCAAAATGCCATAATGGGAATAGGTCGAAACTTCAAAATGCCATAACTTCGTCAAAACTCAATTTTTTTTTAAAAAGCCAGAGCTTTTTGATCATAGTTTTGCCCCTTAATTAATCTTACATTTCAAGTTGAAAACGTGATTTTGGGTCGGGAGACAATCTTAAATTATAGCCGGAAAATCGATAAATGGGCATAGGTCGAAACTTCAATAAGCCAAAACTTCGTCAAAACTCAACTTTTTTTAAAAAGCTAGAGCTTTTTGATCATAGTTTTGCCCCTAAATCAATCTTACATTTCAAGTTGAAAACGTGATTTTGGGACGGAAGACAAGCAAAAATTAAAGCCTGAAAATCGATAAATGGGCATAAATTGAAATTTTAAAATGCCATAACTTAAATAGGTCCAAACTTCAAAATGCCATAACTCCATCAAAACTCAACTTTTTTTAAAATGCGAGATCTTTTTGATCTTAGTTTTGCACCTAATTCAATCTTACATTTCAAGATGAAAACGTGATTTTGGGTCGGAAGACTAGCAAAAATTAAAGCCTGAAAATCGATAAATGGGCATAGGTCGAAACTTCAATATGCCATAACTTCGTCAAAACTCAACTTTTTTTAAAAAGCTAGAGCCTTTTTGATCATTGATTAGCCCCTAAATCAATCTTAAAATTAAAGTTGAAAACGTGATTTTGGGTCGGAAGACAAACAAAAATTATAGCCTGAAAATCGATAAATGGGCATAAATTGAAATTTTAAAATGCCATAACTTGAATAGGTCCAAACTTCAAAATGCCATAACTCCATCAAAACTCAACTTTTTTTAAAATGCGAGATCTTTTTGATCTTAGTTTTGCACCTAAATCAATCTTACATTTCAAGTTGAAAACGTGATTTTGGGTCGGAAGACAAGCAAAAATTATTGCCTGAAAATCGATAAATGGGCATAGGTCGAAACTTCAATATGCCATAATTTCGTCAAAACTCAACTTTTTTTAAAAAGCTAGAGCCTTTTTGATCATTGATTAGCCCCTAAATCAATCTTAAAATTAAAGTTGAAAACGTGATTTTGGGTCGGAAGACAAACAAAAATTATAGCCTGAAAATCGATAAATGGGCATAAATTGAAATTTTAAAATGCCATAACTTGAATAGGTCGAAACTTCAAAATGCCATAACTCCATCAAAACTCAACTTTTTTTAAAATGCGAGATCTTTTTGATCTTAGTTTTGCACCTAAATCAATCTTACATTTCAAGTTGAAAACGTGATTTTGGGTCGGAAGACAAGCAAAAATTAAAGCCTGAAAATCGATAAATGGGCATAGGTCGAAACTTCAAAGTGCCATAATTTCGTCAAAACTCAACTTTTTTTAAAAAGCTAGAGCTTTTTGATCATTGATTAGCCCCTAAATCAATCTTAAAATTAAAGTTGAAAACGTGATTTTGGGTCGGAAGACAAACAAAAATTATAGCCTGAAAATCGATAAATGGGCATAAATTGAAATTTTAAAATGCCATAACTTGAATAGGTCGAAACTTCAAAATGCCATAACTCCATCAAAACTCAACTTTTTTTAAAATGCGAGATCTTTTTGATCTTAGTTTTGCACCTAATTCAATCTTACATTTCAAGTTGAAAACGTGATTTTGGGTCGGAAGACAAGCAAAAATTAAAGCCTGAAAATCGATAAATGGGCATAGATCGAAACTTCAAAGTGCCATAATTTCGTCAAAACTCATCTTTTTTTAAAAAGCCAGAGCTTTTTGATCATTGATTAGCCCCTAAATCAATCTTAAAATTAAAGTTGAAAACGTGATTTTGGGTCGGAAGACAAACAAAAATTATAGCCTGAAAATCGATAAATGGGCATAAATTGAAATTTTAAAATGCCATAACTTGAATAGGTCGAAACTTCAAAATGCCATAACTCCATCAAAACTCAACTTTTTTTAAAATGCGAGATCTTTTTGATCATAGTTTTGCACCTAAATCAATCTTACATTTCAAGTTGAAAACGTGATTTTGGGTCGGAAGACAAGCAAAAATTAAAGCCTGAAAATCGATAAATGGGCATAGGTCGAAGCTTCAAAATGCCATAATGGGAATAGGTCGAAACTTCAAAATGCCATAACTTCGTCAAAACTCAATTTTTTTTTAAAAAGCCAGAGCTTTTTGATCATAGTTTTGCCCCTAAATCAATCTTACATTTCAAGTTGAAAACGTGATTTTGGGTCGGAAGACAAGCAAAAATTATAGCCTGAAAATCGATAAATGGGCATAGGTCGAAACTTCAAAATGCCATAACTGAATAGGTCGAAACTTCAAAATGCCATAACTTCGTCAAAACTCAACTTTTTTTAAAAAGCGAGAGCTTTTTGATCATAGTTTTGCCCCTAAATCAATCTTACATTTCAAGTTGAAAACGTGATTTTGGGTCGGAAGACAAGCAAAAATTAAAGCCTGAAAATCGATAAATGGGCATAGGTCGAAACTTCAAATGCCATAACTTGAATACGTCCAAAACTCATCAAAATGGCGCTATAGATCAATCTAAAAAGTTGAAAACGAGATTTTGGGTCGGAAGACAAACAAAAATTTAGCCTGAAAATCGATAAATGGGCATAAATTGAAATTTTAAAATGCCATAACTTGAATAGGTCTGAAACTTCAAAATGCCATAACTCCATCAAAACTCAACTTTTTTTAAAATGCGAGATCTTTTTGATCTTAGTTTTGCACCTAAATCAATCTTACATTTCAAGTTGAAAACGTGATTTTGGGTCGGAAGACAAGCAAAAATTATAGCCTGAAAATCGATAAATGGGCATAGGTTGAAACTTCAAAATGCCATAATTTCGTCAAAACTCAACTTTTTTTTAAAAAGCTAGAGCCTTTTTGATCATTGATTAGCCCCTAAATCAATCTTAAAATTAAAGTTGAAAACGTGATTTTGGGTCGGAAGACAAGCAAAAATTATAGCCTGAAAATCGATAAATGGGCATAAATTGAAATTTTAAAATGCCATAACTTGAATAGTCGAAACTTCAACTATTCCATAACTTCGCACAAAACTCGAACTGTTTTTCAACAAAAATTAAACTAATCGATAAATGGCATAGACGTTCAAAGTGCCATAATTTCGTCAAAACTCATCTTTTTTTAAAAAGCCAGAGCTTTTTGATCATTGATTAGCCCCTAAATCAATCTTAAAAT
Organism: Drosophila nr. medialis 2 BK-2023a; assembly: GCA_035044325.1. NCBI lineage: Eukaryota > Metazoa > Arthropoda > Insecta > Diptera > Drosophilidae > Drosophila > Drosophila nr. medialis 2 BK-2023a. Next base: position 23,702 of record JAWNMH010000346.1, read on the forward strand.
TAAAGTTGAAAACGTGATTTTGGGTCGGAAGACAAACAAAAATTATAGCCTGAAAATCGATAAATGGGCATAAATTGAAATTTTAAAATGCCATAACTTGAATAGGTCCAAACTTCAAAATGCCATAACTCCATCAAAACTCAACTTTTTTTAAAATGCGAGATCTTTTTGATCTTAGTTTTGCACCTAAATCAATCTTACATTTCAAGTTGAAAACGTGATTTTGGGTCGGAAGACAAGCAAAAATTATAGCCTGAAAATCGATAAATGGGCATAGGTCGAAACTTCAAAATGCCATAATTTCGTCAAAACTCAACTTTTTTTTAAAAAGCCAGAGCTTTTTGATCATAGATTAGCCCCTAAATCAATCTTAAAATTCAAGTTGAAAACGTGATTTTGGGTCGGAAGACAAACAAAAATTATAGCCTGAAAATCGATAAATGGGCATAAATTGAAATTTTAAAATGCCATAACTTGAATAGGTCGAAACTTCAAAATGCCATAACTCCATCAAAACTCAACTTTTTTTAAAAAGCGAGATCTTTTTGATCATAGTTTTGCACCTAAATCAATCTTACATTTCAAGTTGAAAACGTGATTTTGGGTCGGAAGACAAGCAAAAATTAAAGCCTGAAAATCGATAAATGGGCATAGACGATCGAAACTTCAAAGTGCCATAATTTCGTCAAAACTCATCTTTTTTTTAAAAAGCCAGAGCTTTTTGATCATTGATTAGCCCCTAAATCAATCTTAAAATTAAAGTTGAAAACGTGATTTTGGGTCGGAAGACAAACAAAAATTATAGCCTGAAAATCGATAAATGGGCATAAATTGAAATTTTAAAATGCCATAACTTGAATAGGTCCAAACTTCAAAATGCCATAACTCCATCAAAACTCAACTTTTTTTAAAATGCGAGATCTTTTTGATCTAGTTTGCAGTTTATTTGATCATAGTTTTGCGACCTAAGATCAATCTTACAATTCAAGCTTGAAAATCGATGATTTTGGGTCGGAAGACAAGCAAAAATTGAAAGCCTGAAAATCGATAAATGGGCATAGGTCGAAACTTCAATATGCCATAATTTCGTCAAAACTCAACTTTTTTTAAAAAGCTAGAGCTTTTTGATCATTGATTAGCCCCTAAATCAATCTTACAATTCAAGTTGAAAACGTGATTTTGGGTCGGAAGACAAGCAAAAATTAAAGCCTGAAAATCGATAAATGGGCATAAATTGAAGTTTTAAAATGCCATAACTTGAATAGGTCGAAACTTCAAAATGCCATAACTCCGTCAAAACTCAACTTTTTTTAAAAAGCGAGATCTTTTTGATCATAGTTTTGCCCCTAAATCAATCTTACATTTCAAGTTGAAAACGTGATTTTGGGTCGGAAGACAAGCATAGCGAAATTAAAATGCCTTCGTCCTAACGCAAGCAGAGCTTAAGGAATCAATTAACATTTCGGAAATGCCTGAAAATCGATAAATGGGCATAGGTCGAAGCTTCAAAATGCCATAATGGGAATAGGTCTGAAACTTCAAAATGCCATAACTTCGTCAAAACTCAACTTTTTTTTAAAAAGCTAGAGCTTTTTGATCATAGTTTTGCCCCTTAATCAATCTTACATTTCAAGTTGAAAACGTGATTTTGGGTCGGAAGACAAGCATAAATTATAGCCGGAAAATCGATAAATGGGCATAGGTCGAAACTTCAATATGCCAAAACTTCGTCAAAACTCAACTTTTTTTTAAAAAGCTAGAGCTTTTTGATCATAGTTTTGCCCCTAAATCAATCTTTCATTTCAAGTTGAAAACGTGATTTTGGGACGGAAGACAAACAAAAATTAAAGCCTGAAAATCGATAAATGGGCATAAATTGAAATTTTAAAATGCCATAACTTGAATACGTCCAAACTTCAAAATGCCATAACTCCATCAAAACTCAACTTTTTTTAAAATGCGAGATCTTTTTGATCTTAGTTTTGCACCTAATTCAATCTTACATTTCAAGTTGAAAACGTGATTTTGGGTCGGAAGACAAGCAAAAATTAAAGCCTGAAAATCGATAAATGGGCATAGGTCGAAACTTCAATATGCCATAACTTCGTCAAAACTCAACTTTTTTTAAAAAGCTAGAGCCTTTTTGATCATTGTTTAGCCTCTAAATCAATCTTAAAATTAAAGTTGAAAACGAAATTTTGGGTCGGAAGACAAACAAAAATTATAGCCTGAAAATCGATAAATGGGCATAAATTGAAATTTTAAAATGCCATAACTTGAATAGGTCCAAACTTCAAAATGCCATAACTCCATCAAAGCTCAACTTTTTTTAAAATGCGAAGATCTTTTTGATCTTAGTTTTGCACCTAAATCAATCTTACATTTCAAGTTGAAAACGTGATTTTGGGTCGAAAGACAAGCAAAAATTATAGCCTGAAAATCGATAAATGGGCATAGGTCGAAACTTCAAAGTGCCATAATGGGAATAGGTCGAAACTTCAAAATGCCATAACTTCGTCAAAACTCAATTTTTTTTTAAAAAGCCAGAGCTTTTTGATCATAGTTTTGCCCCTTAATAAATATTACATTTCAAGTTGAAAACGTGATTTTGGGTCGGAAGACAAGCAAAAATTAAAGCCTGAAAATCGATAAATGGGCATAGGTCGAAGCTTCAAAATGCCATAATGGGAATAGGTCGAAACTTCAAAATGCCATATCTTCGTCAAAACTCAATTTTTTTTTAAAAAGCCAGAGCTTTTTGATCATAGTTTTGCCCCTTAATTAATCTTACATTTCAAGTTGAAAACGTGATTTTGGGTCGGAAGACAAGCAAAAATTATAGCCTGAAAATCGATAAATGGGCATAGGTCGAAACTTCATAATGCCATAACTTCGTCAAAACTCAACTTTTTTTAAAAAGCTAGAGCCTTTTTGATCATTGATTAGCCTCTAAATCAATCTTAAAATTAAAGTTGAAAACGAGATTTTGGGTCGGAAGACAAACAAAAATTATAGCCTGAAAATCGATAAATGGGCATAAATTGAAATTTTAAAATGCCATAACTTGAATAGGTCGAAACTTCAAAATGCCATAACTCCATCAAAATCAACTTTTTTTAAAATGCGAGATCTTTTTGATCTTAGTTTTGCACCTAAATCAATCTTACATTTCAAGTTGAAAACGTGATTTTGGGTCGGAAGACAAGCAAAAATTATAGCCTGAAAATCGATAAATGGGCATAGGTTGAAACTTCAATAGCCACAATTTCGTCAAAACTCAACTTTTTTTAAAAAGCTAGAGCCTTTTTGATCATAGATTAGCCCCTAAATCAATCTTAAAATTAAAGTTGAAAACGTGATTTTGGGTCGGAAGACAAACAAAAATTATAGCCTGAAAATCGATAAATGGGCATAAATTGAAGTTTTAAAATGCCATAACTTCAAATAGGTCCAAACTTCAAAATGCCATAACTCCAACAAAACTCAACTTTTTTTAAAATGCGAGATCTTTTTGATCTTAGTTATGCACCTAATTCAATCTTACATTTCAAGATGAAAACGTGATTTTGGGTCGGAAGACAAGCAAAAATTAAAGCCTGAAAATCGATAAATGGGCATAGGTCGAAACTTCAAAATGCCATAACTTCGTCAAAACTCAACTTTTTTTAAAAAGCCAGAGCCTTTTTGATCATTGATTAGCCCCTAAATCAATCTTAAAATTAAAGTTGAAAACGTGATTTTGGGTCGGAAGACAAACAAAAATTATAGCCTGAAAATCGATAAATGGGCATAAATTGAAATTTTAAAATGCCATAACTTGAATAGGTCCAAACTTCAAAATGCCATAACTCCATCAAAACTCAACTTTTTTTAAAATGCGAGATCTTTTTGATCTTAGTTTTGCACCTAAATCAATCTTACATTTCAAGTTGAAAACGTGATTTTGGGTCGGAAGACAAGCAAAAATTATAGCCTGAAAATCGATAAATGGGCATAGGTCGAAACTTCAATATGCCATAATTTCGTCAAAACTCAACTTTTTTTTAAAAAGCTAGAGCCTTTTTGATCATTGATTAGCCCCTAAATCAATCTTAAAATTAAAGTTGAAAACGTGATTTTGGGTCGGAAGACAAACAAAAATTATAGCCTGAAAATCGATAAATGGGCATAAATTGAAATTTTAAAATGCCATAACTTGAATAGGTCGAAACTTCAAAATGCCATAACTCCATCAAAACTCAACTTTTTTTAAAATGCGAGATCTTTTTGATCTTAGTTTTGCACCTAATTCAATCTTACATTTCAAGTTGAAAACGTGATTTTGGGTCGGAAGACAAGCAAAAATTAAAGCCTGAAAATCGATAAATGGGCATAGCTCGAAACTTCAAAGTGCCATAATTTCGTCAAAACTCACCTTTATTTAAAAAGCCAGAGCTTTTTGATCATTGATTAGCCCCTAAATCAATCTTAAAATTAAAGTTGAAAACGTGATTTTGGGTCGGAAGACAAACAAAAATTATAGCCTGAAAATCGATAAATGGGCATAAATTGAAATTTTAAAATGCCATAACTTGAATAGGTCGAAACTTCAAAATGTCATAAATCCATCAAAACTCAACTTTTTTTAAAATGCGAGATCTTTTTGATCTTAGTTTTGCACCTAATTCAATCTTACATTTCAAGTTGAAAACGTGATTTTGGGTCGGAAGACAAGCAAAAATTAAAGCCTGAAAATCGATAAATGGGCATAGCTCGAAACTTCAAAGTGCAATAATTTCGTCAAAACTCACCTTTATTTAAAAAGCCAGAGCTTTTTGATCATTGATTAGCCCCTAAATCAATCTTAAAATTCAAGTTGAAAACGTGATTTTGGGTCGGAAGACAAACAAAAATTATAGCCTGAAAATCGATAAATGGGCATAAATTGAAATTTTAAAATGCCATAACTTGAATAGGTCCAAACTTCAAAATGCCATAACTCCATCAAAACTCAACTTTTTTTAAAATGCGAGATCTTTTTGATCTTAGTTTTGCACCTAAATCAATCTTACATTTCAAGTTGAAAACGTGATTTTGGGTCGGAAGACAAGCAAAAATTATAGCCTGAAAATCGATAAATGGGCATAGGTCGAAACTTCAATATGCCCTAACTCCAAAACTAGAGCGAGCTATATTGATTGCCCCTAAATAATCTTAAAATTAAAGTTGAAAACGTGATTTTGGGTCGGAAGACAATTGCAAAAATAAAGCCCATAACTCATAGGTCGAAACTTCAAAATGCCATAATTTCGTCAAATTCAACTTTTTTTAAAAAGCCAGAGCTTTTTGATCATAGTTTTGCCCCTAAATAAATCTTACATTTCAAGTTGAAAACGTGATTTTGGGTCGGAAGACAATCTTAAATTATAGCCGGAAAATCGATAAATGGGCATAGGTCGAAACTTCAATATGCCAAAACTTCGTCAAAACTCAACTTTTTTTAAAAAGCTAGAGCTTTTTGATCATAGCTTTGCCCCTAAATCAATCTTACATTTCAAGTTGAAAACGTGATTTTGGGACGGAAGACAAGCAAAAATTAAAGCCTGAAAATCGATAAATGGGCATAAATTGAAATTTTAAAATGCCATAACTTGAATAGGTCCAAACTTCAAAATGCCATAACTCCATCAAAACTCAACTTTTTTTAAAATGCGAGATCTTTTTGATCTTAGTTTTGCACCTAAATCAATCTTACATTTCAAGTTGAAAACGTGATTTTGGGTCGGAAGACAAGCAAAAATTATAGCCTGAAAATCGATAAATGGGCATAGGTCGAAACTTCAATATGCCATAACTTCGTCAAAACTCAACTTTTTTTAAAAAGCTAGAGCCTTTTTGATCATTGATTAGCCCCTAAATCAATCTTAAAATTAAAGTTGAAAACGTGATTTTGGGTCGGAAGACAAACAAAAATTATAGCCTGAAAATCGATAAATGGGCATAAATTGAAATTTTAAAATGCCATAACTTGAATAGGTCCAAACTTCAAAATGCCATAACTCCATCAAAACTCAACTTTTTTTAAAATGCGAGATCTTTTTGATCTTAGTTTTGCACCTAAATCAATCTTACATTTCAAGTTGAAAACGTGATTTTGGGTCGGAAGACAAGCAAAAATTATAGCCTGAAAATCGATAAATGGGCATAGGTCGAACCTTCAATATGCCATAACTTCGTCAAAACTCAACTTTTTTTTAAAAAGCTAGAGCTTTTTGATCATTGTTTTGCCCCTTAATCAATCTTACATTTCAAGTTGAAAACGTGATTTTGGGTCGGAAGACAAGACAAAAATTATAGCCTGAAAATCGATAAATGGGCATAGGTCGAAGCTTCAAAATGCCATAACTGGGAATAGGTCGAAACTTCAAAATGCCATATCTCCGTCAAAACTCAATTTTTTTTTAAAAAGCCAGAGCTTTTTGATCATAGTTTTGCCCCTTAA